>VXBO01003592.1:1262-22593 GCA_013400135.1 Rhinoptilus africanus | reverse complement strand
GAGGTGGCTACTTGTCACGGGGCTCCTCGGGTGCTTCCCCTGCGTGGGGGCTGCACAGCAGCCTGCACCAGCAGCACCGCCGGTGATCCCAGGGTTTTGGCTTCCGCAGGGGCAAGGGGGCTGCGGCAGTAGCCCCCCTGCACCCCCCCATTGTGCACAGCCTCCGGTCCATCTGGTCCCTGCCGTCACAGCCGGTCCACACCACCTGTACCGCCGTGGTGCACCTTGCTGAGGGCCGTTGTGCGGGTATTTATTTGCTTTTTCTATACGTGCGTCCTGTGTGTCCGCGCATACGCGTGTGAGCAGCCGTCCTGTGGAATGACAAGGGCCTGGTGCCATTCCCCGGCTTTGTGGGTTTTGCTAAAAAAGTACATATTACATCTACGGCCCCCCTCAGAAAGCAGCAAACGTTTGCTCCGAGGCACCTAAGCAGGACCAAGCAGCCAGAAGTGGTGAGGGTCTGTCTGCTGCACGCTGGGTTTTACGTTGCCTGCAGTATTAATGGGTGAAATCACGCGAGAAACGCTGCTGCTTTCCCTCGTCAAGTTTGGCATCGCTGTAACCAGCGACGGAAGCACAGGTACATCTGTCCTCCGCCTCCCATTGATTTCTGTAAATGGTCCTTGCCTTCAGCCTTGGGCCTGGCACGCTCGGTAATTCTTTGCAAACAAGATCTAATTAAAATGAGACAGCGCTGTCGAGGGACTACCTAATTGTCTTTGCAAAATGACCTTGTGGAGATCTTGGCTCGGTTCCCAGCAGAAAGGTGTTGTCAGTGCAAAATCCTGTGCGGCTGGGGGGGAATGGGTTAAAGACTTTTGGAAAATAATTCCCAAGGCTGGGAAATGATGAGCTGGTGGAGATAGTGCAACGCGCTTGTCCCTGCTCTGCTCCAGCTCCAGAGCTGTCCTTCCCGCCCAGGCTGTGCCAGGGCTCAGGGACACCCTCAAAATGGCTTTGAAAGAGGTAAATCACAGGCACTGGGATTTGGCTGGGGAAAATACCAGCCAATATTCCCAGTGATTCCCTCTACTCCCCCCCGTGATAAACCCCTGCGCTTTCTCCCCACATCAGTGAGAAGGGAAGGTGGTTTGGCTGTTAAAGCCTGAAAAGCATCCCAGATCCCCGAGTGATGGATACAGCCGTGCAGCTGGCTCCAGGCTCGCCCCGTCCCATCCCTGCTCTCCCTGTCAAAGGTTCCCTCTGAGCAGCGAGGGCTTGGCTGGGGGGGGGGTGTGGTGTGTGTGTGCTGTCGAGAACCCCTCATCCTTGGGATGCTTTTTGGGACAAGACTTCTCCCGGTCCCACAGACAGCGGGAGAGCCGGCCTCCACGAGAGGGAGTGTTTGCAGGGTTTTTTATTCCAGACGGACTGCGTAGTGTTTTTCCCAGTTGTTTTCAGGCAGAGGTGCATCCCCCCGGCTCGGGGCCAGCCTCGGGCCGACAGACTGGGCAGCCAGAGCCCTTTGCCTGCGTGAAGTGCTGCATGAAATGCCCATTTTCCTGGGATGGGGGGAGAACTGGGCAGAAATCTCAGCTTTCCTGAGAGAACTGTCGTGCTGTCATACCGCCACGTGCTGTGCTTTGGTGACACAAGGGGAAATCCTGCTTTTTCCCCATGTCCTGTCCCTGTGCCCCACCGTGGGAGCAGAAGGCTGTTTTCCTCCTTTTGGCACATTCATCGAAGAGGGGAAGAAGTCCCTCTTACTGGGTTGACTGGTGAGTGTGATGACTGGTGTTGGTCAAGTGTGGGCCAGGGCACAAACCTGCCCTGGCTGCGAGAGAGGGGGGAAGGAAGCCCCGCACCATGGCCAGCAGGGATGGGGAGCACTGGAATGGGGATGGTTGGAGAGACTCTCACCCTGGGATACAATGGCAAAAAAAGCGTCTTTTGCAGCTCACACACTTGCCCTGTGACCTGGGGTGGTTTGCTGGGACCCCAGTTCAGGACGAGGCCAGGGGGGTCCCACTACCTCCCACCTCACTGCGAGATCCAGCTGCTTTGAAACCTTACCCGTGCCTGTGATGCTTCCAGAAGGAGAAAGGGATGTTTATGACTTCCCAAGTGACTGCTGTGAATCCAAGGCCAAAACGCCCGCTCCTGGGGGTGCAGGATCAGGCCGTGGCATGCTGGTGGCCGCGTGTGCTGTGGGTGGTTTGCAAGAAAGATGCACAAACAGCCCAAGCCCTCGGAGGGGACCCGGCTGCTGCCTCCCCCTGCCCTCCCCGCGCGTCCCCGGAGCCTGCGAGCGCTCAGACTACCCTATCTGCAAATTGCAGAGCAGATTATCAGCGACCGTCTGAGATTAGAGACCCGTATTTATGTCTGGTTCCCCCAGAGCCGGGGAGGCCGGAGCTGAACTTGGTGCAGACTTTTTGGCACCACAGGGCTGATTACTGGGGTAACCTTTTCCTTTGCTGGGAGCATCACGAGGAGGGCTGAGGATTTTCAATTAAGGGGAGAAAAAAAAAAAAAAGCCCCACAACAACAACAGCTTCCTCCATTAGGGTGGTGGCAGGAAAGTCAGGCGCATCTCTGAGATGCCGCTGGTTTGTGCAAGCTGTCACCCATGGGGCAGAGAGTGAGTTACTGGGGGGGTTTGACCCCATGTGCTTCTTCAGCTGCCCTTTGGCGATGTAAATTATTAATTGAGAAGCCCGGCGATGGTGGGTTTGTGGCTGTGGGGGTGCAGAAAAGCCCCAGAGCTGCTCCCACTTTGCTCCCTCATCTGTCTGTGCCCCATAGAGCGTGCGCAGGTGCAAGAGCCCAGCGCTGGGCAGGGAGGGCATCCTCCGCAAAATGGAGTGAGATTATTTTTCTTTCCTATGGCCTCTGGTTAGGAGAAACGGTGAGCATTTTGCTCTGCACGCTGTGTTCTCCTAGGCAAAATACTTCTCCCATCAAACCTCAGGCTTCGGAGGGTCCACGGCCGAGCAGCGGCCAGCGGGAGTGGATAGCCCTGGCCAGCCAGAATGGCTTAACAGGCTTAGTGTGGTGTTGTTCTTATAAACAATCACGTGAATTAGTACAAATCTCATTAGATCCACGCTTCTCCCAGCCTCCTGTGTTGCTAATGCCCGGAGCAGCCCCCCGCGGGGGTCCCGCACAGTTTCTGGGCGAAGAAACTCTTTCCGAGGAGCTCTGAGCCGCTGCTGCGGGCGCTCGGCCCCCGTGGCTGCGTCCCTGAAGAGCCGTGGCATTTTGGGTTTGCTTTTCTCAGAACCATTTCCATTAAGCCTAATGGGAGGGAGAGCAGAAATCTAATAGGTAAAAAGCCATTCAAGGTCCTGGGCTATTTTAAACCTGATTTAAAGCTCTGGTCTCTCTGTGAGCGCCGTGATTCAGCTGATGTTGCCCAGGGGTGCTCCTCATGTCTCCCCTTGTTAAGCGGCGATGTGCTCTGCTCCGGCTCCGCTCCAGCCCCGTGGGGACTCCGTGCTCATCTCCAGCGGCTCCGCTCTCCGTCGGCTCTCGCTCTCGGCTGGCAGGTGGCCTGCTGCCGTGAGGAATGGGGCTGTCTTGGCAGGGTTTTATAGCCTGTTCGGTTGAGAGTTTAGCGGCAGAGGTGGTCAGTGCCCAGAAAACATGGGAACCGCAGGTTTTGCCTGGAGCACTTTGGGGAAGGGAATGTTTTTTCTCCCGTCGGTGCCACACCGTGCACGCCTGCTGAATGCCGCTAGCTCCTGGGCAGCAACAGGCCTCCGTGTTTCCCATTTCTCCTCCCGAATCACTCCCAGAAGCAATGCCGGAGTGTCTCTGGTTCCAGAACTGCAGCTGCTCCTGAGGCGAAGCACCTTGGCTGGCGCTTCAGAGCCTGGTGTAGGCTCTTGGGAGTCGGGGCAGGAAACGCCGGGGGAGCTTTAATGACAAAAAATGTTTTTTACGTCTCTGCTGAAAGTCTGCTGCTGCTTCACCTCTCGGCAGAGGAGGGATGCGAGCAGCAAAGGACTGGGGCAGGCAGCAGAGCTTGAGAAAGCGGCTCCCGGGGGACCCAGGCTCTGGCAGAGAAGCCCGGGATAAGCGAGCATGAGAAAAGCAGGCTTAGCCCTCCAGTCACCCGTTAGATGCGTTTCCGGCTGCTTTTCATCTCACTCCGAGTTTAAAAGCCATCTTATTCCAGCACTGATGCTGCCGCCAGCCCCGGCACGGCTTCAAAGCAGGGCTGTCTCGGGGCGGCCCGGAGGGAGAGAGCAGGGAGGAGGAGGAGGGCTGTGGTCCAGCAGCACCTGCCAGCCCCGCGGGAGCAGCATCCCCAGGGAATGGGGGAGTCTGGCCTCCAGAAATCCCTCCGTGCACCAGGAGCCTGCCCCCGCAGTGGGTCTATGGCTTCCCAGGAAAGCATGGTGGTACGGGGCTGCCTGTGGGGGACAAGACAAGGATGCTCTTTCTCCAGACGCTTTTTGTCCCACTAGCGGGGAGCAGGGTCACCTCTAAGCCAGGGACTGGTGACCTCTGGGAGTTTTGCATCCCCCTTTTACATTCTCCTTTACCTAAATTATTTCTTCTCCTCCCCCATAGCGCTCTGTGCTGTGGCTGCAGCCAAGCACCAGGAGTGGTCGGTGATACCTGCTGTCACGTATCCAGTTCAGGGGGGGCACCGGGCATCCCAGAGCGCTACAGAGCCTGCTTGTGGGCTCAGGCACTTAGACCATCTGGAAAGGAGAGGATGGCGAGTAATTGGGTGCCCAGCAGAGCCGTGAGAGTGTGGTTATTTCGCACGTCACAGCCAGGGTGGTGCTGGTGGATCCCTGGTGTTACAGAGCGACGGTTGTCCGAAGCTAGGGCTTTCCCGTGGTCCAGGTGAAGGATGGGGATGGGGTCTGCTCCATCCCGGGTCACGCGTGACTGATTTCACCCCAACAGCGCTGCTTTGGGCAGGAACTCGAGGTTCTGAACTTCGTGCTTTAGGCTGGAGGCAAGACCTGAATTCAGCTGATGGTGATTTCCGTGGATTTGCTGGGAAGACTCTTGGAGTCAGCAGTCGTATTTGCTCTTCCTTTTTGGCTCTGCCTCAAACAAGAGATCCCAGATATGCAGCACACTCCAGTAAAAGCCGTGCCTGCCCTCTGGGAATAAGCTCCCCCAAAGCCAGAGACCCTTCTGGCCATCGTGGGGTGTCTTCACTGCCCCGAAAGGAGCAGCCCAGGCAGTGCTGGGGGAAACGCAGGGGAGCGGAGGGTCCGAGTGGGAAACCTGGGCTGCCTGAGGATGGATCCACTTCTCCCCTCCTTCCCCAAGTGAAAAGATAGAGGAAAAGCTTGGAGGATGAGCAGCAAACTCCCTGTATGGAAACATGCTGCCCAAACTCTTCCCTTCTTGGCCTTTAGTTGTTTGCCCAGCGCCTGGGTGCGATTCTCTGTTTTTTCCAGGAGCTCTTGCTTCAGCAAATCTGTCGGGAGAAGTGCACTTACTGCTCAGTGACAAAACACATTTTTTGAGATGGAAAAAGCTCTTTTTGAGGAAAACATGACATTTCAGTGGAAAAGTAACTTTGCATGCTGTTTCTAATTTTAAAGCTCTGCCTTGGAATGCTCCCATGGACTTTGAAATCAGAGCTGGCTCTTATGCTTTCCAGGTTTTACCCACCTTTCCCATAGAATTTCAAATTGCTCCCTCTGTTAACGAGGCAATATTAATTCTGCCGTGGTGGATTTTGCGTCGATCACTTCCAAAGCGCAGTTTCCTGTATCCCATCCCTTTTTTTTTCTGTGTGGGTTTTTTTTTTTTTCCCACCAGCTCTAGGCTATAAATACTTTTAGGCCAGACTTTGGGAACTGCACAAAGCCCGGTACCTGGCTGATGCCTCCTGGATGGATGGATGAATGAATGTTTTTCCCTGTATTGCTCCATACTAAGATTAACCCTTACAGCCACGTGCTTCAAATTAATGCGTCTGCTCATTTGTAAAGCATTTCACCTCCATTAAACGTGCTAGCGTTAATTTCTCCCTGTTAATCTGACCTGTGTCATGATGGAGAAATGCTGATGGGTTTTTTTTCCCCCCTTGTATTTTGCACGGTCACGGTTTGGCCTCGCTGAGCTTAATTCTTTTCAATCAGAGGAGCAAAACCAGGAATGAGGGAAGCGCTGCAGCTGGCCGGAGCCAGCAGAGGGGAGGCGAGAGCAGAGATTCTGCTTTTCCCCACTTCGGAATAAATTTCAGGAGAGAGGGGGAAAAATGGCTACTGCCTTATTTTTATTATTATTTCCCAAAATAAGAGCGATCTGATCAAGCTGATAATGACGGTGGTGTCAATGGCAATCGATCCCGATGCAAAGCAGCGGTGTGGGATGGAGCAGTGGGGCAGGCAGAGGCTGGAGGGCTCTCCCCATCCCTTGTCCCCCCAATTCAGAGGTGACCCCAAGAGCTCCTGCCTGCCGAGAGCCGCGTTTCTCCCATAACACCCCATGTTGTCCCAGCCGTGTCCCCCGAGCCCCCGCTGCCACTGCCTGCTCCTCGTCTCTGGGTGGGTGAACAGGGCAGACCTGGCATTAAACCATGGCACCGGTGGCCGAACCATCCCGGCTTGCGCGGGGCCCACGGCCGCATCCTTCCCATCCCCCGTGGGGACCCACCGAGCCGGGCACCCCTCTCCTTGGCGGGGGCTTCTGTCGGCCAGGTCCCGCGCTCCCACAGGGAATATTTACACTGAGAGATGGTATCGTGGTGCTGCTCGAGCTGAAGCACAAACAGGTTCATTTAAACAAGGTCACCCCTTTAACAGGTTTAAGTGGGTTTCACCGTAAAATGAATTTATTTCAACAAAGCCTTTTTTGATAAATTAAACCAGCACCACTCTGTGTATAATTTCTATAAACAATCTCCTCTAATGTTTACCTAACCTGGGCACGCAGAAACTCTTGCACATTAAATATTAGATGAAAAGGGGCTAGGAAAGCTTTACTTTTTTTTTTCTTTTTTTTTTAAAGTGAGAAAGCTGGTGTGCCATGGGAAAAGACCTCTCTGCTTTTGAGCTGGGGCTCTCCCAGCTCCCGTGGAGGGTGAAGGGAGGGAGGCAGCGCCTTGTGCTCCTGCATCTTCATGTTGAGGTTTTTTTTTTTATTTCCAGGACCGTGGCCTTGTGCAGGGCTGCGGTGCGAGGGTCAGCAGGGCTCATTGGGTCCACGGGGCTGGTGCCAGCACCCATCCACCCGCACCCCTGTGTAGCTGGAAGTCGGCAGTGCGATGGCTTATCTCCTCCTGTGTCACGTTTGCGGGGTCCTGGGAAGCCCAGGATTCCCAATTTGAGAGTTACTGGCAGAGCATTCATTAATCCTGCATCCCAGCCCCGTTCCAGGTACTGGTCTGGGAGAGCTGAGAAGTGTTTGTGATTTGAAGCGCTGGGGTGTTTCGGGCTGTGCTGGGTGGTCTGCTGAGGGATTTGGATGCTTTCCCTCAATCACCCTGGTTGCAGAGCACCACTGGAAAAGATGGACATGACTTCAGTGAGGACAAACTGTCCAGCTCATAAAAGATAGCTGTGGTGAGAGAGAGATCTGCCTGCAACGAGACTGAAATTTGCCTGATAGGAGATGTGTAGGTTTGGGTGAATTTTGTTGTTTGCCCCCAGAAAGAAGGGGCGCATGGGTCAGAGCTGTTCCTGCAGAAAGCCCCAGCCTGGACAAAGATGCTCCCTTCCCAGCTTTCATCCTCGGGGGCAGATTGCTCCACCGCATCAACTCTTCCTTTGGCTGGACTCTTGGAATTGTAGGAAAAATCTTAAGCAAAGTCCTCGCAGCGTCTGACTTCCCCCTAAGACATCACCCTGTCCCACTGTTACGTGAAAATAAGGCGAGTGTGCTTTGCAATTAAGCATACAGCTTAATTGGATTGAAGGGAGGACAGCAGAAACATTTCTGCTGAATAATTCAGTATTTAGAGATGCCTCCACAGCACGTGTCCTGCTCAGCTGCTCGGATCCTTATCTGGAGACTGCTAAGCCAATGATTTCGCCATGAGTTAAATTATTCAGTAATATATAGACTAAGTTTGGCCCCTTTAGGGCTGCCAGAGTATCAATCCAGCAAAAGCTGCACCATGGGGCTGTCTGTGGATCAATCAGCCGCTGCGGTGGCTCCTGCGGAGACCCGATGGCATCAGGGGAGCCCCCACCCCAAAACCAGCCCCTCTGCTCCCCTGGCACCCGAGAGCCAGCGACATCCCCCAGCTGGGTTGCCCACAGCTCCGTAGTGTTTTCTACTGCCGGCTGGTGAAAGTTTCCCCCCAAAAAAAAAGATTTTTGGGGCTATTTAGATGGTTTCTCATAGTCTGCTCTGGCAGGTGACAAGTAACCTGAACCACTGAGGGAGGTGGGTGCTGCTGTTCGGAGGATTGACGGTGGTGGCAGAGCCATGCCCTGCGAGGCACTGCAGGAGGGAGAAGCGCTGTAAAACGACACTGGAGACAAAATTCAATGAGCTCATGTGTTTCTTCAGGGCTTTGTGGATATGGGGATTGCAGGATCTGTCTAAAACGTGCATTAAAAATTAGCTTATCTTCCACATAAACTCTCAGAAATTCCAGTATCTCCAGGATGTGCTTGGAAGCAATTTATTCTTTTTGCTTTTCGTGCTTCCCTGACACTTTTCAGCATTATTTTTAATGTCGGTGTGTTACCAGAGATCACTTTTGGTGGATAACACAATATTTATGGAGAAACCAACAGCTAAATCTGGTTATCATTGACGTTGCTTATAAAATATACATAGCAATCAAGATACCGACCATGGCAGCAAATTGAAAATATATTGAAAACATAAAGCATTTTTTCAATTTATTAGTAATATAAAAAAATATTTGGGCTTTTTTTTTCACCCTTGTTAAAAAGAGAGATATAGAAGCTGTTGTAAGGAAATCCGTCGTAGTGTAGGTCCAAATGGCAGTGCGGAGGGCGAGCGGTGTGCTGGGGTTTGTGGGCTTTCCGATAGCAAACAGCCTGCTCCGGACACGCCATGGCAGTGCCTGGAGCACATTCCCATCTCCCGAAGGGCTCTTGGAAGGAGCCCAGCCCAATGCAGATGATGACTTGGTGTTAATTCCCACTGCCCTGGCCACTCCTGGGAGCAGGTTTAGGAGCTACTGGAGGGCCAGTGGCTTTGCAATGGTGGCATTAAAAATATGTGACTTTCCCCCGTTGGCTGCAGCCGGTGGTGCTGGGACAGGTCACCCCTCCTGGCCCCTTGGCACGGCAAAATTTGGGCATATTGTTGAAGGGTTAACCCCAGCAACTGCTGGATAAGTGTAAAAATATTAATAAGGCTGCCGCGGGTCGCCCTAAAATGGGAATTTACGGTGGTAGTCACAGCTAATGTTTTGGATCAATGCAACATCCCTTCTCGGAATGAAAAAATAAATTAAACAGACCGTCGTACGGAGGGTATGTAACCAAATCAATCACGTTTATTGCGTTTAATCAAAACTTGATTCAGTTAAATTTATTCCATATGATAGCCGTGCGCTTCGCGTGATGCACACCTCGCTGAGGCTGCTGGTGCGGCTGCGCCAGCTCTGCGCTGATCACCGGAGGGAGGGCTCAACCCCCATCTCGTTACACATTAATAAGATTAGGGGTATTAATTAGCATACGATGCTCTGAGCAACGGATGGGCTGTGGTATGTGTACCCGGGGAAATGATCAGAGGGGCTTTGCTGTGGGTAAATAATATGTATTTAGTAACCAACGTAATTCCTGCTCGCTCTGCACTGCCCCGTTTGCTGGCTGCATCTAGAGGGCGAGATGTGCTGCTGCTGCACGGCTGCCCGGCACATTCCGGCACCATCCGGCATGGCCTTGCGGATGGGTGTGATGGGGCAAAACCTGCTAAAACTCCAAAACCTGTTCAAAACTCCAAACACGCCCTTCCCATGCCAGCGTGTGGCTGGCTGGCCCCGGCAGAGCCCTCTGCCCCACGCCATCCCTGCATCCTCTGCCCACGCCATCCGGGCATGGCCCGGGCTGCTTTCAGACCCAAGGTTAGTTGAATCCAGGTGGAGATGTCCTCGCCTTCGGGAAGGCTCTTGTCACCGTCCCTGAGGAGTGGGTCCCTGGGAGCGAGGGGCGCTTGCACCTCCCCTGCCCGCTCACACCCACCAGGTGCTGGGTTCCTGTCCCTGGAAGGAGGATTGGATCACACAAACCTTCCTTCTCCTCCTGGAAGTTGAATATTAGAATTCTTCCTAGCTGCATATATAATTCACTACATTAATCTTCCCTTAAAACATGCTCCTTCCACAAAGCCCCTCTGTATTGATCCAACAAAGACAATTATATATTATGGGGGGAGGGGGAAACAGCTGAAATATTTGAGATTGGCCCTTCAGCGGGATTTATTACATGTCTGAACTGTAGTGTCTGCCTATTTTTTATTCTAAGCCTCTACGACAGGGGTCATGTCTTCCTCCATATACTGTACAGCGCTGTGCACTCCGATGGGGCTATATTAAATGCTCAGGATGATTAATCACACTGTGTAAATAACACACTTCGGTTGTGTTTGGAGGCGTGCACGCCTGCCTACGGCAGCAGTACCTCTGCACCGCGCAGCCGGAGCGCCGGCGCCAGCCACAGGTACAGCTGCCCCGTCCACAAGTTGTAGGGTCCCGAGCAGCGTGGTCTGACTCCCCAGATCTCCTTGGTGTGCGCACGGGCTGGTCTGGAGACCCTCAAGGTCCTTTCCAATCCAGTGTTCTTCTGCTTCTCCGCTTTTTTTCCCAACCCAGTGGTTCGCAGTGAGCTTTTCAAGCGGGATGCAGTCCCAGAGAGTCTCCCAAAAGTGATGCAGAGCATGAGCCCAGGGGCTTTTCTGGTACCCTGCCTCTGTGTGGGAGCCCATCACCCTGCCTCAGGGTGCTGAGCCCCAGGTTGCAAGGGTGCAGGGTGGGTGCCCTTTAGGACAGGGATCACGTGTTGTCTCCATCCGTGCCCCAAAATAAGGAGGCAAAGCAGATGCACTGACTGTATCTGCGAGCCTGGCTCTGTAGGGAATGAGAAAATAATGAATTACCAGGATCGACTGTTTGTAAATGTGCGTGAGATTAATGAGCAAAGGCTTCTCCATAACACAGAAGGCATGAAATCAATCCCGCGCTCCGAGAATAATGAGGGAATCAATAGGATTACGAGGTTAAGGCCGGAGTAAACCTGAATGACAGCTGCAAAATAAATTTTATTTGGAGGACGTGGCTGGGGTTAAATGAAACGTAATAAATAATGTAAAGCATTTAAGGGGTGGGGAAATGGCCCAGAGATGTAAGGAAGAACAGAAGGCCCCACAGTCGCTAAATCTGTCCAGTTTATATCCAGGGCGTGTTTTCGCAGGCGTGTGACGAGCGTGACATACACCATGCCTGCGGCTGGGCTGGTGCCACTGTGAGGTTGTGCCCTGTCCCCTCGCCGGGGACAGGGAGAGGAGCGGGGCGGTGGCAGCGGTGCCGCTGGGACCTCGGGATGCAGCCGTGGCACCAAGGCAGGACACCAACGTGCGCGTGTGAGCAGTGTAACGCCGTCGGGGTGCATCACGTATGAGCTGCGGGTTTGTGCATCCCTTTCTCCCTGTGCTTCTCTCCTGGGGTCTAACTGAAAAAAAATCTGATTTTGCCTCCATCCTGTTTCCCGCTGGCCACAAACCTCCTGGAAACCTGTTGCAGGGCACAGAGACCTCCCTCTGCAGAGCCCACAGCTGCGGTCGGGGCTTGTATATACCCCACGGACACATCCTCTGTGCTTGCGGGGATGTGGATCCCGCGGCAGCGTGCGCCTGGGACCGCTCCGTCTCGGAGGGTGGTGGGCACATCCTGCTCTGTGCTCCTCCAGCTGGGGGTCCGTGGCTGGAGGGGTTTGGTGTCCTGCTGACCTTGACTTTGGGGATAAAAGCTGTGCAGGTGGGTGTAGGGCTGGGCACCTTCTCCTGTGTGGCTTTGGAGGGACGGCTGTGGAAGAGCTCGGCGTGGAGCCCGCTGGTCTCTGAGAGCTCAGCGACTTTCAGTGCCTCGCTGGAAATTGAGCTGCGCTCAAAAACTGGCTGCAGGGGTGAGTGCTAAAACAGTATGAATCCTGAGGCTGCAACAGTTGCACTTGTTTTTCTGGACAAAATAAACTTGTGGTCCCGCTCCTCTCTTCTGGTAGCTCTGAGGGAAGGAGATCTGGAGTTCCCGGGATGTGCTTGGTGCTTTAGAGGCAGTGCCCAGCCCAGAGAGACGTCAGACGATTCTGCAGCTCCGAGCAGGGATGGGACAGCAGAGATTTTTGGTCTTGAATCTCCATGTTAAAAAACCTCCTGCTTCCCTCCGGGGCCCGTTCCCAGGGGTCCCGGCAGGGCACTGCTTGCCCCAAATGCTTTTCCATCGGGGTTGCCCTGCGCTGCCAGGGCTTGTCCTCCCGGAGCGGACCGTGCGTGTGCGGCTCAGCCCTACTAATAACGGCTGCGTGTGTTTTTCCAGTCATTAAGCCTATGACTAATAGAGCTGTCCTGGCTGCATAATGCACGCTGACAACAAGGAGCCTCAGGGGAGGGGAACAGAAATAGCGGAATATGAAGGAAATGGCTTAAATTCATCCCCAGTCCAGTAGATGTTTTCCCTGTCGGTGTTTTGTCGCTGCCGTGCTGGGGCGGGAGGCTGGGGAGGTGAGAGCTGCCTTCTGCCGCCCTTCCCTTTAGACCTGCCTGGGGCTCTGTGTGTCCGTCTGTCCATCCCAGGCCATCCCACGCAGCGCAGCGGCACTCTGTGCTGTGTTCTGCGGGAGGGATGCCGTGGGCTCGTCCCGGTGAGTGATGCCCGTGTGCATCCTGATCCCAACGTGTGTTCACCTTGGCTCCGGTGTCGCCAGCATGGGATGTTAATGGCAACTGATGCTGGTTTATCCCGCTGCCGCGTGGTGGGTGTGTGCTGGGGAAGGGTTTGCAAACCTCTGCGTGCAGAGGCGGGTCCCCGCTGCCTGCACGCTGCCTGCACGCTGCCTGCACGCTGCCCGTGCACCCCTGCGTGCCCCCGCACACGTGGGCCTGGGCCAGGGCAGCGCCTCCCCACCGGGGTCCCGCAGACCCACCTGCCTCCCACATGAGACCTCTCTGCAACAGGATGCAGAAAAATGCCTTTAAGTTTCCTTTTAATAGCTCCTGTAAATCTTATTTTATGCTAAGGCCAAAGACACATTTATTATTGTCATAAAGGAGGAAGAACTGGTGGGTCCCTGGCTGGCCCCAGGCGGGTGACTCAGGAAGAGCAGAGACAGCGGGGTCGAGGGCTTTGGTTCTCCCTGGCCTTTTGGCATATATGGGGACACATCGATGGCATCCGCAGCCCCCCGTGGCTGGGATGGCCTCAAGGGTCCCCGGGAGCAGCACGTGGATCTGTGGATTGGGGCTCGGGGACCACGCTGGGTATTCCCAGTGTCTAAGCGCTCGGGCACTGGTTTTGCTCCAGTACCTTCTGTGCCATAGGAAGCCATGCAGGATGTTTTGGTTTGGTTTTTTTTTTTTTTCAATGTTTTTATTTAATATTTTTTAAACCATTGCACAGGCAATCTCTATCCCAAATCCCAGCCCAGAGGTCAGTGGAGGATTGGCCTTGCACCTGCAACACGAAACCGGCTCTGCCTGGCTGGCGAGCCTCACGCTGCGCCGCTAATGGAAGGGTTCGGGGGGTTGTTTTCTCTTTTATTTTGAGTCGCTGTTTTGAAAAGCATGGCCAAGAATGGCAATTTCATACGGTAAACAGAAAAGCTGTTCTGGAGTTATTTATTGGTTCTGTTTTCCAGCACGTGGACTCGTATTGATTTATTTTGCAGTGTCTCTAGAGGCTTCTTCAAGGTTAAAATGTAGACATCGCATGTTAGGCTGGAATAAATGCTGGCAGGAAAACGCATTTGGCTTTTTTAATTGGAAAAACATACTCCTTTTATCACCCTGAGGCCAGGACTCTACCAGAGCAGCACAGGGAGGGCAGGGGAATGTACTCAACGGGAGATGCTCTGGTTCGCGCCTGCGAGGGGGTTCGGTGGGAGCACAGAGGAGCCTACACCACAGCTGGCGCCGGGATCCCGAGAGCAATTCCCTAGGGCTTGGAGGGGGCCAGTGGCCACCCCGGGTTGGGGGGTCAGGCGTGAGCCTCCTGCTGAAGAAACCTGTGTGGAGTTTAGGGCTGTCATGGCCAAGCTTGGTGCGAGCTCCATTTTTACCACTGTGAGCTCATGCCAATCGACTGTGAGGGGAGACCTGGGGTCTCACAGCCCGGTGGGGATGGCTCGGTGCTGGTGCCCAGCAGCTGATGGCGGGGGCTTGTCTAAACTGGAGAGACCCACATGTGCCCACCTCAGACCCCACTGCCCTGTCTTCAGTCCATAGAGTTGCAACCATTATTTCAGCTGGAGAAGGTGGCGGGAAGGGAATTACTCATCCCTAAGAAGCATTTCACAGCCCCTTACATCCTCAAAGTCCTTTCCAGCTGCTGTGCTGCTCCTGTACTCCCTTTCTTTTGCAGGTTAAGGGACTCGCCCCAGGCCATTGAAGGAGGCAGTGTCAGAGACAGGATGGCTGCTGCTGCTGTGGGTCTCCCTTCTCCCTCACTCTGGAGCCGGCAGCAAGCGCATGCGGCCAGGGCGGAGGTGGGGAGCTCTGCTGGGAAGGTACGGGCTGAGGTTTAGAAATCATGATGTGTGAATTGAAATGGGAAGCAACGGATCTCGGGAATCACCGCAACTGCTACAAGGTGTTCCTGAAGCTGTCAGCAAGCCATCTGCCCGCTCGCCCTGGGTAAACACCGCGCTGTGGCCGCCGCGGCCAGCCCTCCTTGGAAAGCTGTGAAGCAGAGGGGTCCCACGGGGTGAAGCCTGCTGGGGCGGCAGCGTGGTCCCGGGTGGGAATGGGAGGAAAAGGGCTCTGGCGTGTGCCTGCAGGGAGGCAGCCGTGCCGCCTCGCTCGCCCTGGGGCTCTGGAGTGAAGCCCTGGCTGCGACGCTCGCTCCTCGTAACTCATCCCGGGGACACCCGCAGTGGGGAGGCAGCGGGCGACCGCGCGAGGGCTGCCGGCCCCAGCGTGCAATTTATGGCTCCAGAGGAAAAATAGCAGCTGGTTTGGGAGCAGAGCGGTGTGCAGGAGGAGTACGCCCGGGGTCGGGCTGCTGCCCGGTTTCTCTCACTCGGAACTCGTTATTCAACTGTTGGCTCTGCTCCTCGCTACCCTGCGCTTGCTGCAGCCACAGGAGCACCCGTGCAGCAGGGCATGGTTCAGGGCTCCAGGATGGAAACCTGCCATGGCCCAGTCCTGCTGCACATCACAGCTCCTGGCACAGTCTGGGCAGTGGGGATGTCACCCCCGCCATGGGGACGTCTGAGTCCCTGATGCTCTTCAACATCAGGCACCTGCAGGCACCGGTGCTCATGGTGAAGCTGGCTTGGAGGCCACGTGGAGCGGCGAAATGGCCACGGGCTGGCCCTGCCTGCAGGCAGGCGGCCCTGAACCGGCTGATTAAAAAAAGCTGGGTGACCTGGAATGACACGGGCGGCTGGTGAGTCAGTACGGCCCCAGAAACGCGCCCGATGGGTCGGGACTGCAGCATCGCTGCCAGCCCCAAGGGCGGGAGTGGGAGGAAGGGCCCAAGGCTGAGACAGACCCGGCGCAGGAGGGCCTGGGGGGCTGGTTGTGCTTCCCCGAGGGGTTTGGGTGCCCCCAGCCCCACATCTGCTGCTTGCGCAGAGCCGTTAGTCCCGTTGTGCCTCAGTTTCCCCTCTGCGCAGGGGACAGCGGTGCCCCTATCCCCCGGTGCCCGGGGCACTGTGCTGAGCTTTGCTAGGTTCTAGAATTGAGCGAGCTGGAGAAAAGCAAAATCGGGAAAGAACAAGCATTTTTGCAAAACTGGGCAAGCGAGTGCCAAGGTGCATCTCTGGGACAGTGGGGGGTCACGGTTTTGGGGCTGAGCCCCCTCGACAAGGACGCCAGGGTCTGCGTTAGCCCAGGGCTCCCCGCAGTGCCAGCCAGCGCTCTCGGTCCTCCTGCTTGCTCACAACTCAAAATAAATACAGGGAGCGAACATGACCTTGAGTGTATAATCTAAAGCTTTTAAAACTCTCCTCTAATTCTTTTAACGTCCCGCACATCTATCCTCTGCACCAGCCTCCTCATTTCTCTTTCTCTACGGTAAACTTATACCCTCTCTGAAGTGCGCAGAGAAGACGCCGTAGATGAAATGTTGCTTTAGCCTAATTTCCTATTCCTAACATATGCTTTAATTAGTGTCATTTGCTTTGATTTGCTGCCAGCATGCCAGTGCGGCACTTCCTTCGTTTCCCAACCTTTACCATAACCTTGTGGGAATGAGTATCAGGTGTTCCCGGCTGATTTCATCTGTTTCAGGGCATTTATCTTGAGCTCTGTGGCTTTTCTGCTCTGCGTAGGTGGCACCAGCACAGAGGCAAAACCACAACATCCTTCTTTGCTGGAAGTGCTGGGTATGTGCGGTACGCAGAGAGGGATGCTTGTACATAGAGCACTGACCGACATTTCTTATCCGTGTTTTTTTTATGCTTTCTAGGCTTGAAGGTTCAATCCAGAGCCATGAGGAACACGGCAAAGCAGGGCAGAGGAGGGATGGGACCCCCAGCTCCTGGTTTCTCTGTGTCAAGATCAGAGAGGTGTCTCCACCTCCAGCCTGGGCACACACTCATGCTGGTGGAGCAGTGTCTGGGGTGCGGGGCAGAGCCCCCTTCACCCCTTCCCAGAGCTGGCTCCCAGCTCAGTGTGGGGAATGGCAGGGGCAGAAGCCTCGGGTCTCCCTCCACAGCAGTGGTTGTGCTGAAGCTCGGTGGTGACAACCTTCTCCATCCCGCTGCAGTGACCATCAGGGCTCCGCGGGCGAGCACAGCATTTCCTGCTGTCCCCGCTGCTCCCGCTTCTCCCCACATTTCAGCCTGCTGGTTTATGTCAGGTGCAGATTGACCAAGAGGACCAAGAAGCCCCTTCTGGCTGTTCCCACTGCACGCTGAGACACGTGTGCCCACATCCTTCAACACGGCCGTGGACGTGCCATGCCCTCCCTCCAGCTGGAGCTGCCCTGGCCTCCCTGCGCCACCAGGTCAGTGCCCTGAGCTGCTGTGTCAAAAGGAAAACTGCTAAGTTGGGGGATCTTTTCCCTTCTGTTCTCCTGATGGAGCCAGCTTGGTCTCCCATCCCAGGCAGAAAAGCAATGTTGAGCTCCCCATGACTTTCTGTAACTGGTACGCTTGAGAGCAGCTCCCTGCACAGCGGAGACTGGAGGAATATTTAGCAATTGTCTGTTCTGGCCCCAAATCACTGGCACTCACATACAGCAGGCCTGAAATGGCCCCTTTCCCAGACAGCTCCTTAAGCAAGGTTTTCCTGTCTCTTTATTTAATGAATCTCAGCCATCCTTTCTCTCCTCGCTGGAGCCAGGGGCAGATGCAGGAGAGGGAGCACACTCCTCTCCAACGCTTCATCTCTCTCTTTTCTCCAGTTTCCCTCCTCCTACCTGCAGCATTTGGGGTTCCACAGCAAGTCATGTCCCGTGAGGAGGAAATTCCCAGCCTCTCGGCCCCATCCCAGTTGACTATCGTTTCCCTTCCCGTTTGCTCCTATTGAGAATGCCCCCCAGGAGTGGGAGTGTGATGCCTTTTTGCAGCTTTTCCCCTGCTTACTACAGAGGCAAAGCTACCCCGAAGGCTGAGCCCTGCTTTCAGAGCAACCCCTTTCCCTGGGCAAGGAGGAAAATGCCCAAAATGGAGAACGCCGTTTGTCCCAGGCCTGGCCCTGCACTGTGGCAACCCGAGGAATGTGTTTCATCACAGCGTCCCGGGAGCGGGACGGAGACGTGGGAGGGATGTGACTGAGCAGGGAGTGAGCTGCCGCATCCCGGAGGCCGGCTGGCAATGCAGGGTGGCTTCCTGGTGAGCAGGGTGACTGGGAACCCAACCAGACCCCGGGGTTTGCCTCTTTATAAGAGATTCCGGGGGGAAATCCCACCCCAGCGTGTCCTGATGGCAGAGGGATGCGGTGGTGAATTTTGACTGGCTTTGCCAACCTGCTTCTTAGGAAGGACTTTTTATTCCCCCTTCCCTCCCTCCCTCTCTCCCTTCCCACTGCAGCCTCCCAGGGCTGGTGCTGCTCCCCCCTCCTCTGTGGGGCAGAAACCCGAGGCCATCGCGCTGCCCTGTGAAGGAAAACCCCTTCCCAGGCAGCCCCTACCCGCCGTAGCCTGCTGCTCCCCAGACCCCCGCACGGCTCCCTTCCTCCCCGCTCTCCTCTGCCTCTCACCTCGCCTTCCTCCATCCCGTCTGGCCATCTCCTCGCCGGCAGCTCCACATCCGGATGCGTGGTTGTGCCTCTCCGCTCCGGCCCTAGGAGGCCGGCTTCTCCCGCTTGCTCGCCGCTCCCCTCCACCCTTTGAAATCACAGCTGCCTTCCCGCGCCCCGAAAGCCTCCCACCCCTTAAATCTGGGTGATTTAACAAGGACCCGGGACAAGACTGACCCCCAAGAGCAGGATACGCAGCTATCGTAGGCATCTGGCAAGTGTTTAAATCCCCAAGGTCCCCGTTTGCTCCTGGCTTAGTGTGTCCCCTGAGCCCCAAAGAGGAGGTGTCCCCCCCAACCCGTAGCTACAGTGCCAAGCCCTGCGTCGCCGTGCTGCGGGGTCTGGCCTCAGCCCAGGGAGAAGGAGGAGGTTTCCCTCTGGGCAACACCGTGGTGGAAAGGGACTGGCCAAGAAGAGCCCCGGGCTCTGAGCGAGGGCTTGCGTGCGCCGGCCTGGGAGGCGGTGGCTTTGCCGATAGCTGAGATGATGCTTTTGCCTAAATAGCAACGAGGACACCAAGGTAAACAGTGGGAGCGTGGGCTGCAGCCTCCGTCCCAAAGCACAGCGGTGCTCACCCGGCACTACGGGCACAGGCTCGGACGTCGCTGTGCTGCCTCACTCGGGCTGTTGTCCAGCGGGGTCTGACCCTGAGGCGAGGGTCCGCGTTGGGGTGTAAAGTTTAAACGTGGCTGTTTGCCCCGACTGGCCCTGGTTGCCACACCAGAACAGCCCGCTCTGCCACATCGGGTCTGCACCCAGCTCCAGTGCTGGCAGCTGGCTGCCTTCATCCCTCCCCCTGGGAATTTCTCACCCAGACCATCCTTTTCCTCTTCTCCCTGGAGAAGAGCGATTTCCCATAGCAGTAACTTCCTCCTCATCCCCAGCACAAATTAAATAATTGCTCCGGGCAGGACTCGCCCCGAGCCCCTCATCCCCTGCACCGTGACGGGTGGATGATGCCAAATACGCCGTGCAGAGCCACGATGCGCTGCTCTGACTGCACTGGTCTGGTTTTGCAATACCTTAAGGCAGTTTCTTGCTCTGATGCAAGGCTTCTGAGACAAGCCTCTCCTCTTTTCTTCCTGCCTGGTGAGAAGGGACTTGCAGTGTTGTCACTTGCTGGATTTATGTGCATCTCATTTTTTTTGCTTGTAGCCCATGTGCTCCGGAGCAGCTTATGCAGGAGGTTCCACTCGTCCTCCTCCCATTCCACTGAGATCCGCACATGCCGGGCTGCCATCCTGACCCACGCTGCTGCCCGAGTCCCTTCTCTCCCGGGCTGTCCTCGGGGCCCTGGTGGAGGTTACCCAGTGGTGCTGGTGACCACGCACGTCTAAGCGGTGACCGGAGGTGCTGACCCGCTGACCTGCCGTAAACGCGTGGAGCAGCGATGGCAGGGCCTTCTCGGACCCCGTCACCATTTTGGCACAGTGCAGGAAATAGAGCGGGGCTGTGGCCGCCGTGGCGCTTGCGGCCGGGCTGCAGAAAAATCGCAAGGCGCTCAGCACTGGGCATTGTTCTGCTTTTATTTTTTAAACCATTATTTCCCATTTCGGCGTGGCCCCCTTTGCCTGCTCCCGTGCTCCAGCCTGCTGTAGCTTTAGGGCTTTTTTCATTAAAAACCAAAAAAGTAATTGCAAAGCAGATGGAGTGATTTTTTATTTATTTTTTTTTTAACATATATATATTGAAGTGAAATCAGACCTTTGGCTAGGAAAGACCATTGGGGACTATCTCAGCCTGATGCTCACCAGGGCAGTGATCTCTGCACTATTCATTCTTACACAGAATGTTGCCGAGCTCACAGTAAAGTATCTTCCGTACAAAATGTGCAATAGACTTGAAAATTTATTTTTCTACATGCTACTTCGAGAAAGAGTACGACAGCATATTCAGAAATAAAAATCCAGAGCATTTAGACAAAATTAGTGTTAGTTTTAAAAATCCAAACAATTCCACAACTGTTTGGTTTTGTTTGTAAAATACTTAAGCTTTTAAAAAATATCTAGGTACGTGAATATTCGTTCATGGTTTAATTATCGCTGGTTATATGGCGAACGATGCCTGTTTGCATCCTACAAACAGAAATTGCTTGAAATTGCGAGGGGTAAGTACACTTGGTACGCTGGGACAAAATCATCAAATATCGCCCAAATATTTAAAACCAAATCTGAATATGGTTGTTCGTTTGATATCCCCAGTTTCAGTGGAGCTTGGTGCAAGGCTGAGTCACACATTCGTTCACAACGTTTTAAAATATTCGTTAAAATATTTACTTAATCGTCTAAAACAAAGCCTTGGAGCCTACAAACGTGCCCAGGTCAGGCAAACACAAGCGGATAATTCCGCCGAACGATTTAGAGACAGAGAATCACTTGCGTTTAAAACCGTGCCTATTTTCGGTACCCCCTTCGTGCATCTATTTTAGGCAGATGCTTAAGGTTAAAGGACGGGGTGTCAGCCCGTATCTTTACCCGTGCCTCCTGACATCGTTTCTTTGCAATTTAACTTTGTGTTTTCCTTTCAGCCCAGAAGTGTTTGGTACCAGTCTCTTGGCAAAAGAGCCTGAGGAATGGAAGGGTAAAGAAATATGACCCAGCTGCTATGCACAATGAGGTTTGTAAGTCCTTGTATGGTATAAATAAGCATATTACACAGTTATTAGAAATTTGGCACTGTCCCTGTTTAGGAGCCCGAGTCTGATGCTGGGTAGTTCCTCCCCAGTACATGCATAATTCAGCATTAGCACTCCATTCTTCCAGCCTTGTTACTGGCCAAATTCGGCAACTTTTTCCTCAGTCCTCATCCATTCAAACCTTCCTCAGCTGCGTAAACCGGTGAGTTTTCGCTCAAGCCAATAAATCTATGCCAACCCCCGCGGTCGAGGCTCGGTCCTGACTTCACGGGAGCCGGGACCGGTGGAAACGGGGGCTCCCAGCCGCCGTCGGGGCCGCCCGGTACGGGCTGGGGGCTCGCTTCTCCCCTCCTCTCCGTAGCGGCTGGCAGGTTTCTTTGGGGGAAGAGGGGC
>VXBO01003584.1:0-10310 GCA_013400135.1 Rhinoptilus africanus | reverse complement strand
TTTCTTGCTCTTAGGGATGCAGCTATCCTGATTTTGGAGGAAGTGGTCTTTGAATACCAACCAGCTCTCTTGAGCCCCTTTGCCTCCCAGAGCCCTAGGCCACGGGATCTCTCCAAGCAGTGTCTTGAAGAGATCAAAGTTAGCCGTCCTGAAGTCTAAGGCTGTAATTTTACTTCTTGTTGGTTTGTGTGTGATACCCATGATCCTGAACTCTATCTTTTCATTATCACTGCAGACTGGAAACTCTTTCTAGAGGAAATTCTCTTTTGTAAACACTTAAAACTTTGGTCACTGCTTTCAGAAGTACTTATTGTCCAAGCCAGCACAATGCAAGGTCAACAAATTTCATATGTGAAATACTGGGTGTTATTTTTTGTTCCATTCATGTTGTATTTTGCAGTTCTAATAATTACTTGATAACAAGTTTGATATGAACGACTTCATTTTAGAGGGTCTGGGTTTTTTTTCTGGAGCCTGAGAAATGATTTTAAAAGTTCTTAGCTCAAGACTTCTCTTTAAGAAGGTGAATTGTGAAGGGAGCAAAAAACTAATACAAGTGTTTGCTCTCTTGGGACTGAAAGAGTAGGAACTAACCTGATATTATTTAAGTCCATACAGCAGGAAATTTTATTTATTATAAACACCAAAATGCAGGGGAAAAAAAGGTCTGGATTTTCCGTTTGCTGAATACAAGCACCTGTGAAGAACCAATCTCATCACAGAGGTCTGTATTGTGCTGCAGCAGTTTGGGCATGCCCTGCCTGTCTCTGTGTGCTCATGCAGCAGCCACAGGTGCCCCATCTGTGATGCATGAGGTTCACTTCAGCCATCACACAAAATTACTCACGACCAAAAAGTGGCTCAGAGCAGAGACCTAAAAAACAATGGGTTATTTCTTCCCCCAGCAACTCCCTGTGATGCCTGTGGTTAGAAACAAAACACAACTTGGGCATACTTGAGGCGGGTAGCCTGCAAATCCCGCTGTGCTCAGTGGATACTCACCTCAACAGCATGTAAAACCAGCCTCCCTTCAGCCCTTAAGTTCTCAGACCCTCTTTAAATCCACTTGGGATCCATAAAGCAGGACAGGCTCCTCCATGTCTGCACAGCTCGCACGCCCTGACATGTCATTGTTCACATTCTCCTTGTTGATCGGATCACTTCCTGAGAAGAAAGAAGTCTTGTAATCTACTCACTTTTTTCAGGGTTGTCTTCAATTCAAAGTCGGTTTAAAGCAAAACAAATAATCAGCATTTCTTGCTGAGCATGAGTTCAAATGTCCCTTGCATTTCAAATTTCCTAGAGAGAGGCTCTAGGCTCAGCGTCTTGGGTCTCACGCTCGGCATGTGGGCCTTGGGACTCATCCCTCTAGAGATGCAAACTCTCCTCCCAGAGGAGAGCCTGCAGGATCAGTTGTAGAAAATTGAACCTAGTTCAGGGTTTCAGTTTCTGGGCACTCAGGAACCAGATGCTTAAAAAAAGGTGTTAGAGTTCACTTTGCAGGCACTTAAGTACTCTTTAATCTAGACCTTGTTTTCCTTTAGACGGCCTCTACCATGACTATCACAACTCTAAGAAATTCAGGCAGAGAAATGCCCAGTTAATCTATGCCTGTGAGTCTTAGATGCACATTAAGCAATAAGCTGCCTGACCTTACAAAGACTTGAGCAACCTTAAGGGAGGTGCAAAGTGCACCTGCAGTAGCCCCAGGAACTTAAACCTGAAAAGGTAGGTGTCTAAGGAATTAGGCGCTTTCAGGACTGAGCAGTGTCTTATGAAGGTATTTTAAGTACATAATTTTGGGAACTGGGTGCTGAAGTGCCTTGAAAAAAGGTTTCATGAATGTTTAACGTAACTTACAAGAATGTAGCCTGCCAAATTGGAGTAAAAAGTGAATGTAGAAAAGATATATATATATATGGTAAATGTATACAAAAATAGAGTTGCTACAGACAGAACATGCCTGACACACCAATAATAAGGTGTTCGTCATCTCTGCCCACAAACACATAGCTAACTTTGCCAATTGCTACAGACCACAGACCCTACAAGCCAATCTGATTGTACTAGCCCATTTTTGCCTGTTTTTCTTTGTTAGACTTGTTCCTCCTCCAGGCAGTGGGGATGGTGACTGCTCTGTGGGAATGAGGTTCAGCAGAGGGTTGTTAGCAGAAGTAATGGCATGTTTGGTGGGAAGGACAGAACCCATGGCATGCCTCACACATGAGGTAGTGTTGTATTCACAGCAATGAAGGCTTGAAGAGCATGTCCTGAGTGATAGCTACATTTTGTTCTCCCCTCATCTTTTTTGGTTTTAGGATACCTGTAGATATGCAGCTGCAGCTCCTATTGGGAATCTGACCTGGACTAGAGCAATGTTAGCCTCAAATGCCAGTTTAGAAAAGAAGTTAAGAGTGAGAAAAGGTGCTCAGATTTTGTATAAATCCCATAATATATGTCAAACTATTTGGGGGCTTTTCTGTGCAGGAATTTTCAGAATAGTTGTCATGTGTCAACTAGGTATGGGAATTTAGGTTATTAGAGATTCATAACTCCCTATGCAAACACTGGGCATTCTTGTTCAGAATTGAAGTAAACTTAATTTGATTTGCTTTAACTCATTAGCCAAGTATATTAAGCTAAATGGAAATAATATGGATTCTGAATGAGAACATGAACACAAAGCTTTAATATGGTTTAGCTAATCTACTTTAGATCTAATTTGGACAAATTTTCTTGAGTGTCCAAGTAGACAACTGTTTAAGGCTAGAGCCTATAAAGAATGCAGAACCTGTAAGCTTAGCTTAATGTGCCTGGCTCACGGAGGGGACATCTGCATTGGGTGACCTGGTTCCCTGCACAGTTTGCATACACAGTCCCCAGAGACAAGCAAAAGGAAGTCTAGAAGCAGATAGTGAAGGAATGAGCACAGGGGTCATGGGCAGCACTGCCCCCTCGGGAGCCTATGTCCTTCATGGCTTCAGATGAATGTTTTTATAACCTTGGAACCTACAGCCTGGAGTCCCTTTAGGCAGATGGGCACCTTCAGTGTTTCCTTTTGAAGAACAGCATAAAGCTCAGCCCTGACAGATGCTGGTGGGAGTGCCACTGCCTTCTGCACGCTGTGCTGGCTAGCAGTGAAGCAGCTTCACCCACATGGAGGGGAATACCAGCTTCTTCGGCCTCAGAGGTTCAGGCACATATAGCAAGTGTGCAATCAAAGCAAGTGTCTGCAATCAAAGTGTGACCTAGGGCTCTTCCTTCTCTTGTTGTCTCCGAGTGCAGAGGAATGCCAAAGGGGGTTGTGAGATGAGAGCATGACCATGAGGCCCATTGCTCTGAGCATTTACTGAGCCAGTGGTTCCTCCTACCAGGGCTGCTCCTGTATTTTACACCAAGCATTTACACCAAGGATTTTAAAGAGAAAGTGGCCACTACTGCCTTCTGTAAGATACTTCATCCTTTCGATGGGCACTCATGATCGGTCAAGAGGGAAACCTGGAGTGTCTTCCAGCTTCCTTCTCTGGCTGTCAACACACAGCTCCCCAGTCTGTGCTCTACTCGGACTGCAAGGAAAGAGAAAATTGCTTCCTCCTTCTCGTCCTCCTGACCTATCAAGTTCCAGACAGGCTTTTCTTGACACATTGGTACACTGAGCAATGCTCCAAGGTGCAGAGTCTGCCCTTTATCTGGTTACTACTGTGAGTAGTTAATTTTCTTTCCTCCCCACCCCCAGGCACAGGGATGCATATTGCTCAACTCCGCTGGCCAAACATTCTTTAAATATGGTTCAAAGTGTGAGCAATCAATTCTTGAACTATAGCACGCTTCTTCATCACTGTGTGTGCTGCAGGAGTATGGACAGCTAAGTCTGGAAAATTACCTATTCAAGACACTGCAAGACAGAACTGTCATTGTTTACGACCACCTGGTGGAAAAGACAGGCAGATCGGGAAAACAGATCCAGCTGCTCACCTCTGCAGGATGATGCATCAGCCACATTTTTATTCAGGGTTTAATGTGGACCATCTCAACTTCAATTTTCCATCTGACTTTCATGCTACTTAAAATTCAGTTTAAAGGCACCCTGACACACTGTTTACCTTAATCAAAACAGAGATCCAGCTGCCTTTTGGCACACAGCTTGTGAATGGATGTTGCTTATGGAACAGTTCAAATGTCTGAGACCAACTGCCTATGCTTTTATCACAAGTGAGTCCCGGGGAGACAGTAGGAAGAAGAGAATTAAAAAAAGAAAATGTATACACTAAATTTTTGAAATTAAAGACTCTGCTGAAGAAGATAATTGATCTTGGGTAGACAGACTTTCCTTACTGTCTAGCAATCATTCATTAGCACTTTCAGTCTTGTTTGCATGAATCTAGTGGACAGACTGCTACATACTGTAGCTACACACAGATGCAACACAGAACTGATACAATGCTCTGACAGAAGAGACTTTCCCTCTGATACAGCTTGCTGTACTCCTGAAAAAGGCTGCAAGCAAAAAAGATGCGTTCTTTCATTCCCAACACTTATTAAGCTCTCAAAAATCCTTTCTATTTTTCTTACAATTGTATGAAGTGAAATCTACCCATGACAGATTAAAAAATGGCACAGACTCGACATGGCAGCAATTGAATCAGCATCATGGTCCTCAATTTCTTTGATTTAACAATTAGTGTAGTCTTCTTGTCTGCAACATTTCTCTGAGCAAATGTTATGGTCTGAGAAAGCCCATAACAATTTTTTGATGTTTAGACAATCATTTTATCACCCGATGAACCCTCCCCACCCGGAAAGGGGACTCAGGGAAAGCAAGGAAACACAAGGGCTGAAATATAAATAGATTTAATAGGATAAGNAAACTTTATAATTTATATCAAATGATATGAAATAATCCTGTTGGGTAGCTGGGTCAAGTGCCCAGGCCTCGTTCCTCCTCATCGCTGCACCTGGCAAGGCTCAAAAACACTGAGACCTTGAATCTCATATAGCCTAGCTGGCTATAAAGTAAATATTTTGACAAATTCAGACACTAGAGTCTTCCAAAAGTGGAGTTTTCCCCAGCATTGGAAGAGAAGTTAGTCCTGTGTCACTCAACCCAGGACATTAAAGCAAAACAAAAGCAAGTGAATGTGACAGAACTCTGGCAGGATAACACTGGAGGAGGCTGACACTTATCTTGCAAGCAAAGCTTTGCAACATTGCTCGTGTGTTTGCAACTACACCAGAAACTGCCTGAGAAACTGAAACTGGTGCTTATGGCTCTTCCCCCTCATCACCTGAAGAGGCATTGGGGTTGTCGTGATGGGTATGGTACCCTCCTGAAAGAGAGGAAGATGGCCGAGTACTCCTCGAGGTCAGAGAGGGAACTGACATCTACAACTCTTACTTGAGAGCTACTGATTAAAAAGGGAGGCGGGGGATGCTCTTATATTATTTCACTACTTTTATCTTTAATGAAAGAACTGAGTCTTGTTTTTTACCAAAAGAAAAATCTTAAAAAAAAGCATGGGGTGAATGCTATTTCAACTGCGAGAAATACAGCCATCCTAACTCACTACAAATAAAACATTGTACTATCTCAGCTAGCTCTTTAATTCTTTTTTTTTTTTTGCATTTATGTTATGATTCTCATGTTTTTACTGCAACTAAAAGTCATATGCATTGAAATTAACTCAGTGCATGCCTGAGTTCTGCTGTTAACTGCATGAGTCTGAAGTATACTGAAGTTACAGTACTTGCATATATTACACAATTTATATTTTTATGTATAGCACGTACTATTTTACACTGTTATATTGAGAAATTACTGAAATTACAAAAGCAGTATCTCAAAACTTAGGAAATGCCAGAAGATAACCCGTGTGAATTAATTCAGCTTTCTTGTGAATATGCATCAAAAATGGGCTCCAATTACATGATCACATATGATTTTTCTGGGAAGACCTTTCTCCCTTTCTGTTCACTGAATGAACAGTTCCTGAGTGAGCTTCCTCTAGAGGCTTATTTTACCTCACTGCTCTACACATGGTCCCGTCCTTTATTTCCCAAATAATATTCATAACTCATGCTGAAGACTCAGTATTAATTTCCTTATGAGGGTTTGAGGATGGTTTTTTTAACCTTAATAAAGCAACATCTAAAACTATATTTATTTCAAGGATTTTGTAGCATTTTCTCTATTCAAAGCAGAATGTCCTCAACCTTCAGCAAAAACTGTGAATACCTAGCACTTTTTTTTTTTCAGATTAGGTCCTGGGTTTAAACTCAAACCTACACAAAATGGAGAGCACACTCTTAACACAAATTATTTTGTGTGGCTTATATAGCATTGAAGAACTTGAGTAGAGGCAAGGACAGTCGAGTTCTCTGAACATCACTCTGTAGGCTGAGGGAGACCCTTACTTGATCTTCACGCTGCCTTCCTTTCTCACTGCGCACAGTACAATTGATGTTGCAAAAAAGGAAGGATTATACAGACAATGTCCTCCCTGAAAGACCTTAGTATATCCTGTGCGCTGAACCAGGCAGGGAAGCGGTGGAAAGCAGTTATGTGATTGTGTGTCATGATGTGCCTTGATATACTAGCTACACTGGCAACTTGAATTCTGAAATTTCCTTTTTTTATTATTGGTTAAACTTAGCATTCTTTAATACAGTTGTTTGTTGTGTGTAACTTCCTAAATCATTTCCCTCTTCCCTCCCCAAGAAAAAAACAGATAATAGAACATATGGAGCCATACTGATACCCATAGCGCTGCATCACAGAGCCTGCATTATGGCATCTCCTTCAGTCCCTAAATCTACAGTTCATCAACAGTTAAAACTTTTCAACTGCCATATCAGACCTTTGACCATTGAGCAAAGAAAGTAATTTATAATGAGAGAAACAAAACATTGCTGTCCTCATCACCAGAAGAATTTGTTACTCATTTTGTGACTTCTTATCCTGGCTATTTAGTAACAGCAAAAGGACATAAACGCTTTGGAAGCCCAAGGTATAATCAGACACTGGAGGAACAGGCATTTGTAGTCACAGGGCTTTCTGTCCTCACCCTTTTCTGATCTTTCTCCCCATGTGTTCCTCCCCAACCATCTCCAACCTCCACCTTGCTGTAGCTGCCAGGGACAACTTTAAACTTGTATTCTAGGCTGCTGCTTCTCTCCTCCTGTGGCCAGGTAGAAAGAGCAGCAACGCCAGGATCTACCAACAGCTTCTTTGTTCAACTTCTGGTCTGGGAGGTTCAGCCCCGTCTAGATGAAGAGGAAAAAATTACAGAGAAAGTCTCACTTAGCCACTGCTGACTGAGGCTAGAACCAAGATTTCTTGGAGCAAATGGGAGCTACAGGAAATTTATCTGTCAAACTTTAGCACAGTAGAGCCTGGAGAAACCTTAGTTTAACTTAGAAATATTGGGGCAAATTTTCACAGGCAGTGCAGCAGGCATATCTAAGTCTGACAAATTTCAAGTCCTTGTTCCAACGTATTAAAGAACTAAGGCTTTCCAGCCAAACTGTTTAAAGAATCTGANGGGCTTGGAGTATTTATAACAAGATGAACAACTTTCATTTGGGTTTCCCAGAAGAATTCAGGCTGGAATAGTGAAGGTCTGGCAAAATAAGAAGGTACTGAAAACAGGGTCTTGTAATTCACCATAAAGTTACCTGTGCCTCACCAAATAATGTAGGTATTTTCAGTGTAGGCAGTTCATTAACATTTTCTAAAACCATATTAATTTTATATGCAATATATTCTTCCATTTTGATTTTTTTTCAGATTTTGTTGGTGCTTGTCTTGAATGTTTCATCACCACACAATCTTCCTACTCAGCTCTCTAAGCTGTGTCTTAGAACACTTCTAAATCAAGTGTACCATGCCACTGGACCCTGAAACGGGTAGAGAGAATCTAGAAAACATGCATAAGTCATAACAGGGGCAACTGTCTTCTCTGCAAGTATCAGACAACAAAAGCCTAGGAAACACACTGATCTAATCATTTTAGCAGGTTGTTAATTTCTAAATATAAACCCTATAATTTAAACAGAAACATTATTCACACTCCACTTGCTGGTCATTCTAAGTAGATATATTCCCCTGATGGGTTTATTCCACAGTTTTCGTTGGATTCAGCACTTTCTCAGAAACCAATACCTCAGTGGATCTTCTTGCAGGTTTCAATTCAACCTCTCTAACCCCCAGCAAGTATACCAGATACTTAACTACTGCCAATGCAAAAATTGTGATGCATCAAAAACAAATTATGGAAATGGAATAAAACAAAGGCATTTAACATTATTGTATAGAGCTAAATTGCTTTCCTCCACATTTATTTATTTAAAATGATTGTTAATTTCCTTTTATGCTTCCACAGTCCCACACAATATACATTCACTTTACTGCAGAGTACATTTGGATCTCAAACCACACTATCCAGTAGTCTGTCAGTCATGAGTGGTCAATGTCATACCACTGTCATGGTAAAATTAATGTCAAAATGTCAAAATTAAAACTGCAGTTCTTGCATAGTGTAGTAAACATTAATGGAATTTAGGCTTCCTATATCAGTTTAACTCCAACTCTATAATGAGTGAGGAAAAAAGGAAGATGCTAATATGGATGCAGATTTGAACTGTTCTGAACTCTGCAAGAATTCAGATCCAGGATTCCAGTCAAGTTTTTTCATACAGCAAGTTTAACCATTTAGCACCCCCACTCTCCCCCCACCCCAAAAATTTACAAATGAGAAAGTAAGGTGAAGGTCGTCACAGTTTACTTGGGAAAACGATACCTATCTGATAATGTTGTATGTATACATATCACAGCTTAATTTCTCCCTGGACACGTACATGTCATTAATACTAACCTCCTAGAAGACTTCAACTGGAACAAGATAAATTTCAGAAAAGGTCTTAATATCTCCACATAGAATTAATTTGATTGTAGTCTGATCTAATTACTGCAAAGATATTTAATAAGACAGTATCTGTCTTAAGCAAACACAAGCCATGCAACTCAGATCAAACCTAGCTCATAACTATCTCATGTAATTAAACATGTGAGAAGCTGGAGTTCTGCTGGGAAGAGCTATTATGGTTTTTGCCAGAGTTAGGTTGATGGTTGGACTAGATGATTTGAAAGGTCCCTTCCACCCTAGGCGATTCTATGATTCTAAACGAAGTGGTGAGTTTTGAATGTAGAACAAGACACCGTTAGGAAGATAAAAAGCAAATCAGCCCTATGACTATGGCCCTTATAATACGGTCAACCTTGTTTGCAGCACTCTTTTAATAGCCTGGAAATTTAGTTTTTCCTCACTTTTACAAATCCTTTATTTTACAAATACTGTTTTTTTCCTCTTCATTATTCTGTATTTTACTTCTGTGGGTACATTTTAGCAGCACTGCCAAAGGCAATGTGCTCAAAATAGCAACCTCCAAGCATCTGGGGATAAATCTTAAAATCAAAACTACATTCTTTCTTACACTTATTCCACTAAAAAAGAGGTGTAGGGTTAAGTTACAGAAACTCACACAATCGAGCAAAAGAACTGCACATTTCTGTTGCATAGGTGAGAATGGTTTGTTCTTAAATGTAACGATTGCTTAACTTCCTTTACCAGGCCTTTGTTTGTTTGAGCTATCTTTAGTTAATTTGATTAAAACAAAAAAAAATAAACATTTTTCTTCCTTGGAAGGTTTTGTTATTTTTCTTTAAGAGAAAAAGTGCACAATAAATAAAACTCCTCTTTCATGCTGAGCTATAAGAAGGAAGCCAATAGGTTGTAAACACAGACATCAGACTTAATTCTAGGTAAATAAGCCAGAAAACTCTTTAAAAAATAGTGTTTACATATATATAAATGCACTCCGCTTGTCAACAATATTTATACAAAAATTAAGACAACTGTTAATACTTGAATCTTATAACAATGCACTCTGTTTTCCAAGTCAGTTCAGCCAAGACTTATTTCAGATCTTTTATATTACTGAACATCCCAGAAAATTTGTAACTTGGTGACATGGTTTGGCCTCAGACGGCAACAAAAGCCACGTGCCACTCACTTGGGCTTTCCCAACAAAGGAAAGAATGTGAAGAAAAAAGGCATTCCAAAATCCATCCCTTTTGGCCAGTCCATGATCACTTCCAGAATTCCTGGGCGACTGGGGTTTCCCATTTGAGTTCGCTGTGTGATCAGTGCAATCCACTTACTCCATGTAGCATCAGTTGCATGATGTGTGGTGGGGACCCTTTCTTTGAACATCTAGCCCTAAACCCTAGGCGTCGACCTTGAGTCTCTCCTGGT
>VXBO01003579.1:15578-25882 GCA_013400135.1 Rhinoptilus africanus | reverse complement strand
AACTCACATGTATTTAGCCTGTAGCAAATATGAGATAATATGCACTAAGTTTTTAAAAGAAGGAGAATTTACTTACCATATATTCATCCTGGACTAAGAGTGTCTACATGGATTTGTTATCACAGTTTAGCTCACGTTTTAACTAATTACATAAATAAATGATTTGTGCACCTGGCACACTAGGCCAGATGTTGTTCATATGCATAATAAAGAATCCTGTCTTGCCTGCAGAACTTGCTGTTTAAGCAAACAAGGCAAAGGGTACTTGTTATTCCCTATTTTGCAACACGCAGAACAGAGATGCCATATGATTGGGAAACTGGCTTGTTCCAAGTAACGCAACTAATCTCTGGGAAGACACAGGACTATACTCAAACATCAAATGAGCTAGCCGTGAAATCATCTTTCTGATCAGTAGGTAGCTTTTCCCACCAGAGTAACCGCCTGTAGTATTTTTCTCACACATATCCCTGAGCCTATAGAAAGATTTCACTGCTGATGCCTCACAACGGTCTTCTCTGAGACACATCATTCAAACTCAATTTAAGGATATAGCATTCGTTGGGGTTTATGGACCCTCTCTTGCAAATCATGGGACTTGTGTCAATGGGGAAGGAAGCTCATTACTAGAAGTGATCACAGCACAGCCCTCCTTACAGGTGTACTCAGCACCTGCTAAGAAATTGCTTTAGGGACAATGCTCTGAAGTGGCTCTACTCAGATTGAGGCTTCTGCTTACACAGAAAGAACTCAAGGAAAATGTCGTAAAGGTATCTTGTTTTTATTGTACATCATAAAAATACCACCTTAAACGTCCTCTGCAAAGACCACCAGAAAAACCTTTTCCAATAAGGAGAATCTGAGAAACTTGATTTACAGCCCTCTGTGCTTACTACTGTACAAGATTCCAGTTTATAAAACAACCTGTGCATTAATGTGATTTTTATTTACACTCGTGTAGATCACTAAGTAAGCAGAAAAAACATGGGAGATACGAGGAATGCCCAGTAGTCCAACATGTGTCATGTGACCCAGAAATTTTACTTAAGGCTATTTGAATCTTCATCCTGTTTTGACAAACTAAAATAAATAAATAAATATGTAAATAAATAAATGAATAAATAAAATCCTCCAGCTGAGTTTAGGAGCAATACCAGGAGATGTCTGGGGATATCATGCCAATTAGCTTTGAACTTAAGGGAAATTCTTTAAATTGATGTTGGTCATGCACTTTATTTAAAAGAAACAATGAGGAATATTGAAAGACATTTATTTTTCTCCTCCTCCCACCCCAGTGCCACTCTTTTCCTTTATCGCATAGATGACAAGTTCCCAAGAAATATACAAATCCATACAATACAGGCCAAGCTACATTTCATCTTGAAGTTACCACTACTTAGAAGACTACACATAAAAATACATTCAAGTTCCCTATACAAATATCCTAGAGGCAGTCAATGAATATTGATGCTACCCTATTCAAAAAGCATTGTAACAAATCTATAGAAGGACTGTTTGTCCAGAGGGTTGCGTTTTGTGGGGCTTTGCCCCCTTAACTGAATGTCTATTTGCATATAGAAACCTGTTCTGATTAATTTTATCCAATAGGACAAAGTAAAGGACAAGGGAATTAAATGGAGGGAGACAGCATGGCCTAGCGAACAAAGCAACAGACTTGAGGGGATCAGGAGACCTAGATACTATTCGCAGCTCTTCCCTGCAGGGTTACTTTAGGCAAGTCTCTGAGCAAGCTTTCCCTCTCCACTCTTGTCTATTTATATTGTAGACTCTTTAGAGTAAGCACCATCCCTTGGTGCATGTCTATACAGCCCTAAGTGCAAAGGGCTCTATTCTTTGTTGGAACATCCTGCAAATAATAATTGAAACAAACCTCCAAGATCCACATCGGAGATAATGTTAATCTACGTTTCTGCAGGCAGTGTGGCTGCAGATGGTTCTGGGTTATATGCAGTATCTAGATCATAGAAATATACAAAACTATCCCCTGGCAACATAAGATTTAAGTGCCATCAGCAATTCCAGTGCAGTGCAGAACAGCAAAAACCTGTTCCCTGGATAAAATATCATATGGGCTTTATAAGACTACAAGCACATGAGCTTTTATCTAGAGGTAAAATTCATGTAAGTTCCAAGAAAAAAAAAAAAAAAAAAAAGAAAAAAGAAACAAAAAAGGGAGCAACCTAGTGTTCAAAAATCACAATATGCCTGAAAAATAGGAATGGATTTCTTGGGAAAAGAGCTGGAAGGAAGGAGGGGACCAAGGTCCTTTCTGTGAGCACCTGCTTGTGTGCATGCTTTTGAGTCAGATAATGCAGTGGTAGCTGTGTTCACCCTAGTACTTCATCCTTCCCTAAAGGAAATTACTATAGCCAGAGAGTGTGAAATTGTGTGTTTTGTCTTCACAGAAAAGAGTGAAAATAAAAGAAAATGGAGCCTGGAAAGAGAGAGCTATCTACATAACTGTAACATCCAGCACTACAAGGACAGGAGTTTTGACTCTTCTGGCACAGAACTTGAAGTTGAAATGTGGGTGTGTTCCTACACAGGACACAGTTGTGGATGTTCTCTGCTGAACTCTCAGAGAAGTATAGGGCTTGAAATACACGCTGAAGCACAGGCAGAAATTTAACTAATCCTGAAATACTATCTCAAGGCTTTTTCTTTAATGCAGTCTCTTTTGACATCTACCTGTGTAGACATTTCTAGTTTTAAATTAAAGATTAGGACTACATTGTAATTTAAGCATAGATCTGAGTTTACTCTTAATTCAGAGTTCAGTCACCACTGACAGTAATTTTTCTCACCTCAGTGAGCGTGGGACACCTCAGTATAAGTTTTTGAACTTGGGTGGAAGGAATTCTAGATTATCTTAAACCCTAAAATCAGACACATGCTTTCACAATGAACTCATATCAGAGCTGACATGCAGAGAGCCGACATATGACAGCTTAGCCCTACATCAAGCATAGTCATCTTTGTTCTTGCTAGGAGCAATGTTGATTTATCAGGCCCAGGCTGCAGACAGGTGACAGCCAGTGTGCATCAGAAAAAAAAGAGCCCTTGTTACTCGATATATGTAACCCAGTGCTGTAGGTAGATATAGACCAATGGGTTAGGTACTTACAGTACTTTTACAATAACATTGAGCTCAGCCCTGGCTAATCATCAAGCAAGGACTCCCTTCCCAGTTGGATTTTGCATCCCTTGCTGCAACTGATTAACACCTGTGGGGGGTGAACCATGGCCAGCAACTAAGCACCCACCCAGATTGTTTCTCCCTCCTGCACACCACTGCAGGTTGGGCGAGAAAATAAGAGTAGCAAAAGCAAGAAAACTCAGGATTCAAGAGAAGGGAAGAGGGGAAAACCCAAGTGATACAAAGGCAATTGCTACCTCCCACAATCAAACTAGTGCCCTGACAGCCTCCAAGCAAAAGCTAACTTGGAAGACAACACCCAACCTGGAAGACAACACCCATGCACGAACACACCAATTTTTATTGGTGAGCACAATGTCATGTGGTATGGAACATTCCTTTGCTTAATTTGGGTCAGCTGTCCCAGCTGTGTCCTTCCCAACTTTTTGCCCACCCTCAGCCTACTCATTGCAAAGAGGAGGAGTGAGAAACACAGAAAACCTTGACACAACAAACACTGTTCAGCAACAGCCAAAACACTGGTGTGTTACCAACACTGTTTTAGTCACAAATTCAAAACACAGCACTACACAGGCTGGTGTGAAGAAAGTTATTTCAATCCCAGTCAGATCTAGTACAACAGGTGAAGTTAAGTTTCAATTTGATATATTTGTCCTCATCACCCATTCTCAGCCTGACCCTTCATATACTTTGTGTTTGAGAGGGTCAAATACAATCTTGTGACTAACTCACAGTGAGTTTATTATAATTGTTGAATTTCTCTGAAGTGCTTTTAACACAAGTGTAATTCAGAAAAAATACATAAAACAGTGACTTCCAGTCTAGGATCCAAGAATGGACTTCAGAGGAGTCAACAAAGTCTGACTTTGCATAAACTATACAAAAATCTACCCATGGATCAAAGAAACTTAAGGAGCCTGGAAATGCGGAGTCGAGAGAAACACTGACTTTAGGAATATTTCAGGATCATGCTGATAATGAAACCTATTTTGAATTAGGGTAAGACTTTCAGTTTAATGTCAGAAAGAAAAGAATCAAAGACATTAACAATGCAGATGCACAAAGAGTTCTTACATACCCAGTGAAGCATCTTGTCAGTTTCATTTAAAATTATTTCTTTCCATCCTTTGACATATTTATTTGTCTTTGCAATTTTTTAAATTTACTTGTTTAAAAGTTTTCTGTGTTCAATAGCAGCTGGAATCCCAAAATGAATTTAAAACCATGTAGGTGCCAATATATATATTCAATAGATACGAGACTAAATTAAACTAATTGACATTTTATTAATATTCTGCTGTTTGTTCCCGCAGAGTTAAAACCGTATTCGAGATTCTATTATGCGAAGATATACTCTGGACCATCTGGTAGCCAAACATTTCTAATTATAAATAAGTCATTTTTTGTTCATTATTTATTTGAGAGTTTTTGTTTATTATACAAAAATCTGCAAAGGGAGAAGAAATAGGAAAATGTGCTGAGTTTTATATTACATCTTTCGTAAACAAAAATATTTTTTTCAGAAAAATCTGGTTGAGTCAGGAGAGAATCCTGAACATGAGTTTGAATTAGAAAGCAATTTCTGAAGTGATTCTTGTTTGCAGCCCTCTTGGCTTCATTTTGTGTAAAAATACAAATACTTCATCTTAGCAGAGAAGACACTCAGAAGTAGTAAAAATTTAGCTGTAATTTTAAGCTCTAAAAAGCAAGGAAATTATCTATTCATCACAAAGAGAACACAGGAGAATGGAGACATTTTATGAAAAAGTAATGGAACAAGAGAAATACCTGAGATAACAATAGTGAGGTTCTGGGACAATTAGGGAAGGAAAGCTGTAGGCTCTTCATCACTGGAGGTCTTCAAGAAATTTTTAACATCTAAAAAGGAATTATATGGATAGAACTGATTTTTTCTAGGGGCAGTAGGTTTGAGTCCTTGAGGATGGATCACTTGGCTTCTCAACCTAGCTTCCAGTTGTGTTTTCTGAATTAGAGATTACTCTATGTACATGAATGGTAACTGGTATAATTTTCAGGGTTAGCCTTCAAGAAAAATCCTTAATGCTGTGATGTATAAAAAAATAATGAGATTTGGCTAGTGATTGTTTTCAAAAGAAATTAGAAACTATCAAATAAATGAAGACAAAAGTTCCTTGGGTTCATTTCAAACCCTGAATTATTTTCTTTGTCTGATATCCTATATTCCCACCAACTTCAAAAATATCCATGTTGGAGGAATAAAAAAGACTACAATATCTAAAAAGCCTTAATAATCTGGACAGTTATTTGTCATTATTCTGTGAGGCAAAGGGAATAACCATTTCTGAGCATTTGACAAGACGCAGATCAAACATACTCATCCAGGTATGGATGCTTTTGTTCCAGAGCCTTTGGATCTCGATAAATCCCCAACTGACTGCAAATGGGCCAACATGGTACAGATTTAAAAAATTGCCTAGTGATTGAAGCCAAGTCGTTGAAGACACTTTTAAAAGGAAAAGAACAAGTTACAATGATAAAACTGAAGAGGACCTTTGTAGGCAGAGACAGAAAGCTTGGCAGGAGTTCTGTAAGAGTGATAAAGTTTGAAAGATAATATTCCTTTTAGTGAGTAGGAATGGCAAGCAAATACAGAGAAGTAAAATTTCTTTAACAAAGGTTTCTGTTCACTACTTGGTAAAACAGACTGCCAGAAATATCCCACACTATTGCTGACAGTCCTAAACCGCGTAGACTAGTAGAAGAGAGCATCTGCTAAGTTGCTCCCAGTCCCTTGTTAGGGTGTTCTTCCCCTAGGCTGTTCTGGGCTTCTTCCATCTCAGTTTTGAGCTCCCTAGGTAAGGAGGACTTCATAGTATCGTTTGTCCAACTATTTTTAATCCTAATGGAGCTTACTATCAGGAAATTAACCTTCTTACTCCAAATGAAACAATTCTTCCACTTATTTCTTGCATTGGTCATAGTTATGAATACAGGTGGCTTTTTTTGCTTCAGTGAGGGTAGCACAAAAAACGGTGCCTGAGGGACTGGACAGCGTACTGTAGTCTAGATGTACATATATCTGATCCTGATGTACAACTGAGGTTCCCAACCAATATTGAAATATAACACAAATTAGCATTAACAAAACATTAATAAAAATAAAATTTAAGAGAAGTTGTCCCACTGTTTTGATTACATGAGATATCTTAGAAAATAAGATACCATGATTAGTAAAAAAAGGAAAAGAGAAAGAAAATTGCTTCATTTTAGGTTTTTTCTATTTGATCTGGCTTGTCAATGGGCTTTGTGAAAAGCTATACTTTGCATGAGAGACACAAAAAATCTCTCATCACTTTATTAGGCCCCCCAGTTTCTATAGTCTTCCTATAGTCAAAGAAACCACTCATGATAGCTGTTAAAATGACCCTCTGTTATAAACCTTTATGTGATTTATAATGTAAGCAGGCTATCATAGTCATGCAGCGTAATCTTCTATAGAACATAGAATCAGCTCATGAAGCTTTGAGTTAATACTTCATGGAATTAAAATGGATATTAAACAGGAGAGGGAGNAAATAAAAAATCATGGTAGGGATTGGAATAAATTTGTGACTGTAAACATGGAACAATTTAGGGGCAGTATGGATTGATAATGAGAGGACTGGGAAATTTGGCAGAGAGAATTATCTGCCCTCCCAAGGGAGATGAAAAGGAGAATGACTGATATGTACATTTTCCCTGGGAAGAGGTAAAGGACAAGGGAGGAAAGCAGGTGTGAGGGAACAGAGATTTGAAGTCATCTAAACGGCAGGCACAGAACTCCCCTACTTCAGGGGAAAATAAAGAAAATGAGAAGTGAAAGTGGAGAATAAGGGACACACATAGGCCTTGATGCTAAGGAGTAAGAAAAGAGTTCGATATACTAAAAGAGAAAGAGGAGCTGGTGCACTGCAATGGACTAAGCCAACAGAAGAGACATCAGACACAATGCTGCCTCCAAAGGCAGATACATCCCAGTGGGCAAAAGAGAGTTGCATGAACCATGTAAAGGAAAAAGGTTCCTAAACAAAGTAAAACCTGTGGAAATGCTCATTGTTTTGCACTATTGCACATTCCAAAAGTTTTTTAGAGCAGTCTGAAAATCCAGCTAACCCATTTCAAGTTGTGCATGCATGTGCGTGCATGCATATGTGTGTGTGTATATGTGAGTAACATAAAGTGCTAGCTCTTCATTACAGGGGTGATAGTTTTCATAGCAAAATGCACTAAGCATAGAACTGCAGACAGCCAATATTGCGGATCTCCCCCAAACAGCTCACAATAAAGTAATCCACTCTTTATCCACCAGCCTAGAAGCTTTTTTTAGGTAACATTTCCATCTCTTTCCTCTCACAATTTTGCAAATTTTGAACTAGATCTCCCAATCCAGCCAATATCACAGGAAGGTATTGTTTAGGATTTAGGAATATTTTTCTTCTCCCACAGATTGCAGGGCTGGTTCTGCTTCCTCCCTACAGAGCTAAGAAACTAATTTGCATGTTGTTGAAAGAGAGAAACCTTTTCTGACGGCTTTTCCCTTGAATGCTTTATGTGTAGAGCTGTGTTCATGCCCTCCATGGGGGTGATTATTCAGAAAATCTGAGCGACTAACTGTGCCTAAGTATTTACATTTCAATATTTTATTAAATGATCACTTACTATTATCCACTCAGTACAACAGGAGCCAACTATGAGACTCCCTTAAGACTAGGAGAAGCAAATCCACAGAAGGCTGAATTTCTTGTTAGGATAAAGTCTAACCATTAAAGTGCATAACTAGATGTGGGACAGTTCTGTTACACCATCCTTGGAGTAAAAACAAAGCTAACCTTCCTGGTTAAGCAAAGCTGAAGGATAAGTCTGCTAGCTTTTGGGTCTGACACAATTTTAGGTGACGCTGCTGTTAACACAGAGAAAGGAGAAATAGCCGTTAGGAATTTGGACCCATTTTTGTTTCACCATATTCTTTTTTTTGCTGATCTGTTAACATTGTGAGCAGCTTGCTGCATTGCTGGTGTATTTTGGAGGGATCATGTTTACAGACAGCCAAGAGGCACTGTAAGTCTCAGTTTTTCAAACACTTTAGGAGGCCAAACACATTTCCAACGTGTTGGAACGTGCCTTCAGACACCTAATAGTTCAACTCATGGATTTCCTTATATTTGAGGTATGTACAATGCCAATTATACTATGGGGCTAGACTTTGACTGCAATACATTTTTTAGATTCCCTAACGCTTGTTTCTCCTAATTTTATCCTAGTCAACAGGAAGAACTTTGCCTGTCCTTATAAGGGCTTTCAAAGAGCTGTGCGCATAGTGGATGTCATTACGAAGAGTGTATGCTTGATCATACGGAATAGGAAATAGTGACCACAGCTAGACTGAAAACCTGTTCCTGTCACTTCAAAGGAAAGAAGAAGAAAAGAAAAATAGTTACCTTCAGAGTAGCTTTTGTACCTGCACACACTAAGGTTAATCAAATCTTATGCTTCAGAGTATATAGTTGATTAGCTTGTGTCCCTGGAAGCACTTCCCCTTATTTGCCATTCTACTCTTAGCCGCAGAAAGAACAGAGTTCATGTTGGTTCTAGTATATTTTTGTTATTTTTTCCATTACTCAATTGCTGCAGAAACTTTGAAAACTAGTGGTAGTACTGAGAAGTGTTCTATGCAGAACAGCTCTATTTCACCAGAGAGATTGGAAAGCCTGCAGGTTTTGGTATATTTAGAAAATAAAATAATTTTCTCCTTATAAATGTGAATTGCCTGCCTTCTTATGATGCTTTATAACTGAAAATGGATTATTCTTCTATGAACCCTTGAAGTAGAGAAGTTCTCTCTCTCTTTCAAGCTATAGAATGTGAATATTAAGGTATCTTAGGATTGTGATTTAACTCATGGAGAAACTAAAGTGAGGCAAGTGTTTCGTGTTTTGGTTTGGCGTGGTTTGGTTTGGTTTTTAACCCTCGTAGTTAAGTAAGCCAGAAGGAAAAGACAGAAGGAAATCTGGCTTCTCAAGATACACAATCCTGAGCCTTCTTCCCTCCCTCCTTCCTGTATCTCTCTCTTGTTTCCATGTAAAACCATATTCCTTCTGTTAATCTTCAAAGTCCTATGTTAACCTGCCTATTCCTTTCAGCATTCATTTTCTTTTTAGTTGTTTTTGACTTGCAAGCTCTGTGATGCACAAACTCTGTCTATTCAGTATAGCTCTATCAACTTCATTAGCATTCTGGCAATTTACTGTTGGTGAAGACATGGCCATGGGGCCTGTAGGAATTTATGATGGCAATGTCATGGAATTACAGGCATTTATAATTTAATGAAGAGTTAAGGCACAGGCAAATTGCAAGGTAATTATTAGAGATATAAGCACCTCCGTGTATGAGTGGGATTACTGACTGTCACACAGGTGAGGCATATACATGAGTTGCCCATCACAAGAAACAACATATCACTCACCATCATCAAGGGGGCATGGTCTGTTGAGAGCACTTCTTCACTCTCTTTCTCATGTTATGACTTGGGCCTGGCCTATTTCAGGTGATTCAAATTCTGAGTAATTTTGAAAAGTCAATTTTTCACTAAAGAATAACATCAAAGAGGAGACTGGGTTATAATATAGCCTTAAAAATTAAATGGGCAAAACTCTTAACCTCCTTGGCTCTGGAAGGCAAAGGGGCTCACGAGAGCTGGCTGGTGTTCAAAGACCACTTCCTCCAAGCTCAAGATAAGTGCATCCCTAAGAGCAAGAAATCGGCCAAGGGATGCAGGAGGCCTGCCTGGCTAAGCAGGGAGCTTCTCAACAAGTTCAAATGGAAAAAGGAAGTTTATACTAAGTGGAAGAATGGCCTAATCCTTTGGGAGGACTATAAGAATGCCGCCAGAGCATGCAGGGATGAAACGAGGAAAGCCAAGGCTGCCTTAGAACTCAACCTGGCAAAGGATGTCAAGCTCAACAGGAAGGGCTTCTTCAAGTACATTGCAGGAAAAAGGAAGACCAGAGAAGCTGTGGGCCCACTGTTGACTGGCACTGGAGCCATGGTGACGGAGGATGCGGAGAAGGCGGAGTTATTGAATGCCTTCTTTGCCTCGGTCTTTACT
>VXBO01003579.1:0-14769 GCA_013400135.1 Rhinoptilus africanus | reverse complement strand
AACACTTATAAATACTTGAAGGGTGGGTGTCAGGAGGATGGGGCCAGGCTCTTTTCGGTGGTGCCCAGTGATAGGACAAGGGTTAATGGGCACAAACTTGAGCATAGGAAGTTCCACTTAAACATGAGGAGGAACTTCTTTACCTTGAGGGTGGCAGAGCACTGGAACAAGCTGCCCAGGGAGGTGGTGGAGTCTCCGTCTCTGGAGACATTCAAAACCCGCCTGGACGCGTTCCTGTGCCCCCTGCTCTAAGGTGGCCCTGCTCTGGCAGGGGGGTTGGACTAGATGATCTACTAAGGTCCCTTCCAACCCTATGATTCTATGATTCTATGTTTCTATGAATTGAGAATATGGGGAAAGTGATGTTCTTCAGTCAGAGAGAATATTAGGTTGTCTGCATTTGTAGCTGCAGATATCCAGCAAACATGAACTTTACCATGAGTTAATTATTCTGCCCTGATAGTCTTGGGAAGGAAAATGTATCCTGGCTTTCTGGAGACCACTATAGGAAAGAGAGGGAGAAGCTTTAGGCGAGATACTGTTTTCTTCACTCATAAAAACTGCTTTATTAAGCATCATGAAGAAAGCAAGTTTTAAGTAATACCTGACCCTTGATTATCATTTGCTTTGTATCTGTTTAATAAGAAGCCGAAATCAAATGTCACTTTGCAAAGGCCTAATCCTACTAAATTTACAGGAAATTCTGGCAAAGGATAGCTTGATTTGTACCCTAAACTACTCACCTAAAAAAATCTGAAGCCTGTAGCCCAATGTGACTTTGCATAAAAATTACACAGGTCAGGTACCTGCTGGATATGTTGTCATCACACACAAAAAAATAACATTCATTAGCTGTATATTTCTTGATGAAGTACCTAGCCAAAAAACCCAAAACAAACAAATAAAAAAACCCCCACAAACACAAAAACAAAAACAAAAAAAAAAAAAAGAAGAAAACAAACCAATCCTGAAATTGTGAAGGAAAAATAGTCAATGGAAACTAACTACTTGGACTGCAATACATCTGATCTCCTCGGGCTGATGTTACTGCTTTGATAAAAAATATATATGGATCATAGGGCTTTTTCTGGTCATAGACTGTCATGATTTCATAAGTTTACTCTTATACCTTGTGGAAGAGAAAACAACTATTTCATCTAACTTGTACAAAGCAGCACAGAGAACCTTTTTAATTAATTTTCCTTTGTAAAAATTACAATCTTATTTCTCTCTATTATGAAATATATGTTTATTTGGAATAAATAATTGTCCTTAATTAAATTACATTTCCAGGTTTTAATATGTTTGTATTTTTATTGCAGTAAAGAGAGCAGTGGTTCACTTTCAACCTATGTGTCTGCTTGCAACACTGTCTTAGCTATCAGAAAGAAGATGAAATTTGGTGGAATATAGGCATTTATTTTATGTTACACTGGATTTTCAGAATAGCTTTTTGTATTTATTTATAATGTTTATCAGTACTCTAATGTTAATTTAATCTTTTTTAAAAAAATGTGTCATCAGGCTTGTAATGAATGATATATTGGGAAATAGGGAATTGATAATGTTTCGCCATTTCAATATGGTCTGAAATTCTAGTTTAGATCTACACTTAGGAATTATTTATATCCTCTTATGTCATATCAATTTAAATAATATTCCACTCATCGAGGCATAAAGAATAATGTTAATATTAAAGTTTCTATTTAAAATTTGCTAATTGCACATGAAGGGGTTATATCTGCTGCATTCAGGGTTTTTTAAATTTAATTTTATTGTATTAGAAAATCTATGAGGTTAAATCTGCAGAAATTATTGCTTTTAAATGTTGTATAATAAGAATCTTGCTGCTGTTATGAGCACTGAAAAATGTGCCTTCATCTCAAATAAGCCTTGTTAAAGCCACAGTTCTGGAACTACCAGGATTTACTACTAAATTTGTGCCCAATCCAGCCTAGCTTTACTCATGTGAGTAGCTCCATCTCCTCTGAAGAAATCTGTGCCTGAGTAGGCACAGATACTGCTGATCTTTCTGCACAGTTATTGATCTATGGAAAAGCTATGAATAGGGAAGAGAAAGGGATGAATGTACAGTCTTCACCCGTTTAGGCGTTGGCCCCCAAACATATTAGGTTTCCAAGACACTCCTTTTAGAAGTGGTCTTAGTCAGGGGTGGAATAACAAACTGAAGTCTCTGCCAAGGTATTGAAGAAGGCTGAAGGTGTATTTTGTCCCCTCTCCACACACCTGGATCAAGCAGACAGTAATGCAGGCTTGCAAAAGGGGCAAGGACTTCGCAGCTCCACACAGGCGAGAGGAGACTCCTCTGCCCTCCAGCTACTCTCACCTCCTGCTCCATGCTGCTAAGGGCCAAACTCAGGAAAGCACATTGTCGATAATGGTTTGCTTGATTAGACCCCTTAGGGGAAGTCACTAGAAGTGGTTTGCTCCTGTGGGAAAGAAAAATATTAAAGCAAATATGAGCCTATTGACTACTGAAATCATGTGGAAAACTCTCATTGACTTCAAACTCAGCAGGAAATGGCCCAATATTACTGTAAAACTTATGGGTTTAAGTGAGTGACACTTTGCTTGTTGTAATGCCAAAAAAGAAATCAAATTATCTTGCTTTTTGCTCTAAGCACAGATTCTGAGCCTGATTCTTAGTATCTGTGACATAAATCTGGAGGAAAGCTCTTGATGACAGCAGGATTACATCATCAGTGAAACTGATTAGAGAGCATAATTAGTTTTGGGGTTTTTTTGTGGCTAATATTTTAAAAATGCAGAAGTGGAACTGGACAAGTCCACCTTCTGCCAATGCATGCTTTTAATTTTTAGTTCTAAGTGAATATGAACAAGTTTAATACTTCATTTTAGATAAGCATCAAAAATTTAGGATTCTTATCCTAATTTGAAGGTCCTGGGCTTGAGCTGTCTGGGAATTTTTGAAAATTAACTACATTTGATCAGTTTTGGATCCTAATTGCTGCCATGAAAAGAAACAATTCCTGTTTCTGAGAGAGGTTTTCTTAAAATATAAAGTGGGAACTTTTATATAATTTCCAAACAATATATACATTCTTGTGTATACATGTGTATGTGCACACACACACACACACACACATAATTTAAGGTTCTCTTTAATGTTATTGCAATTATTTCCCTCCAGTCTTTAGTGCTCCTTAGGAAGGAATGCTACTGAGTTCCAACGATGACACTGATAGCTGAGAGGCATTTGTTTCACACTGGTTAATTAAGCATGTGAAGGCCACGTAAAGGATTGGTTCTAGCAGCACACACTCACCATCAACAGCCTGTCCCCTGCAGGGTTAAGAAGAAGACATTAAACGATCACCTGTCCCAAACACCAAATGACAGTTTCAAGGCAGTAAATGAAGCCTGAGGTTACAGAGGGATAAACTTAATTTTTAGTTTTGCAATCAAAGGAAGAAAACGGTTGAGGAAAATCACCTTCTAAAAGCTTAGAGAGATCTAAACAGAATTTTGCATTGCCCCTTTTTATGTGTTTGCCAGAGATGCTCCTTGGGAGAAATTCTCATCTCGATGAATGTTCAGGCTATGAAAATCTTGAGCTCACAGCTGACACCCCTTGCAAGCCCCGCCTGCCCTCCTCTAGGGATGAATTACCCCTCCGGTACAAATTACACATGCACACCAGATGGGGTGAATTGAATGCTCTAACTAGAAACAGAGGGAGGATGATCTTGTGTTTAATATGAAGGTCAGGGACTCAAGAGACTTTGATTCTATTCCTGGCTCTGCCCCAGACCTTGTATAACTTTGGGTGACTTGTTTAATCGTTCTGCCTTCTTCTTCTCATCTATAAAATGGGAATGGTAATATTGTACAGTGTTGTCAGGGTGTTACAAAACTAAATGACTGCTTATAAGATGTACTGCAATCTATAGCTGAAAGAGAATGCAGACAGGCCATTTGTCACTGCTAATAATAATTTGGGGCATGAACTTTAACTTTCTTTTTGTCTTCTAAAAAATATATATATATATTCAGGCTTATAAGTTTATTTTCAGGTGTACTTTGGGGCAGTTTCTCTCTAAGAATCTGAAAATGGCACAGAAAGTAAAGCTGTGAGAATATCTATGTGTATAAGTGCGTGGGAGTGTATAGAAATATATACATAGAAGTGGATTAACTTTATAAATGTAGGTGGGGTAGTAAGTAGGGGAGAATTGCTTTGTAGTATTCAAAGTTATTTTTCTCTTCAAAAATAAAAAAAAAAAAACAACAAAACAAGGAAGAAAAGCCTTTATGTTTTTGAGTATTTTGTTAGCGATGGTAGTGTGGTTTTTGCCTTTTGAAATCTATATTGTGTGTAGCTCAGTTTTAGAGAGAAATATCCTTCTGATCAACTAAGAATATTCCATGCACACACACACACACCCCTTTTTAAAAGAATGTCTCAGCAAAGTATTTGACTGTTTCAGTATAGTTATGTCACATTTTGTTTCTTGACAGACCCATCAATGAAATTTTTTTACTAGTTTCATTCCCTCCTGCTGTTCCCAGACTGCTGTTTCTGTTGTTGATCGCAGAATTTAAACCCTAAAAATACCTCTCTACCCTAATGGAAGGAAATGAGCGGATTTACTAAACTATAATGATTAAATTCTGGTATCAATGAATGACAGCTCTCTAAATATCTCTGTGGATTACAATGCCACTTTGTCATTATATAGGATCTCTACATCAGAGGATCTCAAAGTATTTTCTGGAAAGTAATTAATTAATTAACCCTAAGGATCCTGTCTTGTCTCTGATGGAGTCAACGGAAATTTTTTTTCACTGATTTCAATGGCAGCTGGAGGGCGGGCTGTATGATTAGTACTCTTGTAATTTGTCCACTGCCAACTCTCCCCAGAACAAAGAAGCGACACAGCTCTCTCTTTCATAGACTACAGTGTCTAACAGCCTTATCCAGGTAACTTTCTGCATACTGATCTGTTCCTGAATTCAGTAAAACACTTCTGAGGGAGGTTTAGCAGAATCTGGCCCTGCGTAATCAAATACCCTCAGATTTGCTCTTGTTGGTAAAGTTTCGATTATCAAATATTCTGATACAAATTCTCGCCTGGATTGAGAAGTGATTTATTTTAATGGAACAGTATCAAGGCCCCCTTTTGTTCCTCCCCCCGTACACCTAGGAAAGAAAGGACATCCTTTTTCTCCCTCAATGAGCCTGCAAATCACTATTCCCCCTGGAGTCTGAATATCTATTCAAAAAAAAGTAGCTAACTCAGAATCTGTTCTCATCTTCTCGTTCCTATAATTAAAGTTTTAAATCCTCAACTGTAGAGGTCAAATAGCACATGTAGAACATTTGCACTCCAGCTTACTGACTGTCAGCACAGGGCCAAATCCTTAAGTTTTTATGCAGTCAGTGGAGCTGACAGAATTTTTTCACGGAGTTAGGGCCAGATTCAGCCTATTCCCATTTTGCAGATCAGTAAACTAAGGCACAGAATGATTAGGTACTTACCCATGGCATAAGAATGAACTGTCTAGACAGGCCCTTGGAAACATTTGGGTACCATATCTGGGTTTCACATATTAAGAACACCATCATTGTTACCAAACTGATGAGTGCAAAGGTAAAATGATACACTTTGTGGCAGCAAAAACTCTATTGATTCTGCCAAAGATTTTTGATCCTGATAAGCTCAGCGACTTGCCTGGTGCTTTAGACCCCTAGTATGCAGCAGGATGAAAAATAGATCTCCATAACTATTTGCTGAAGAGAAGCTCTTCGAGACAAAATGAACTTGCCATGAAGAATTCCATTTATATGCATGTGCACATATGTATATACATATATATTTGTACAGCCTCAGAGACAACTGGAATATATGCGAATTTACACGCTTGAGTTAGTTCAGCAAATTGTGCCCCACACATGCCTGCGCAGGTATTCACCCTGCAGATTATGAGTCTGCCATGTGACTGGGAGATGGCAGGGTTTTGTGTGTAAAACTGCTCCTACACCCACCCATCAGCTACAGTGTAGAGCCAGTCAGTCCTTTGCATCCTCTGCCTGTCATCTCTGTAGACTGTAAAACGTGAAAAAAGTTTTTTATTCTGTATATTTACAACACAATGAGAGACAGAGGAGTTCTGAATGTTGCATAATGTAAACTGCAGACAAAATCAGATTGAAATAGAGTGAAGTTCAAACATGTGTATCAGTGTAATGGGTTTTGTCACAGTTTGCCATTGTTACTCCTAAAAGTTCCCTGTTAAACCTAAAAGTTAAAAACTGGACAATTGTAAATAAACCAGATTAAAACTTTTAGGTTAAAGCCCTCACACCACCTCAATTATAATTTCTACTGACAGTAAGCACAACATATTTAATTATTATTGACATATATTAACTTGCTACTAAATGCAATTGACTTTGAACTGTTAGGTTAGATGATTTATTTAGGTTTGTTTCCCATGGTCTACAGAGTTTCCACATCTACGTAAACTTACTCTTCTAAAAACTAGCTTTCTACTTGCAGACCCTAGTAGTGAACCAGATGTTGTACCTGTTGCACTATTACCATTAAGTTTGCACCTACTGAGCATAATCTGTTGGTTAACGTTGAACCTCGCGTATCTTCCCAATGTTTCTTCTGCTGCTTCCCTCTCTCTCTTTTGACCAGAGGCACATTTTGTGGGCTAACAATCTCTCCCTGAATATTTCCTGGGAACACTGGTCCAAATTCATTCCACTTGTCTTCATTTGTCTACTTAAGGATATGAGTTAGGAATACCTACTCTGTGGAATCAACTGAGAAGAAGACAAGTAGCCTTGCAGGTGCTGAAGAGTTTAAGTGGCCGTCATTGTCTTATGCTTATGATTATACTTGTAACAAAGCTCTCCTGTGAGGAGATATATAACCTTGTATGTGATGAAGACAGGAGTTTGCAGTAAGAAACAAAAAATAAACAATATGCTATCACCTCAGCTGAGTAGTATTGGCAGTAATTTAACTTCACTCACATGAGAATGTAGACTAATGCATTTTGGGGTTTAGTTTCTTTCACACTTAATTTTATCCTTCCATGTCATCATTAACCAATACCAATGTTCTTGATCAGCATAAGATAAATATATTTAGCAAATTTCTAAAAAGAAAAAGTTAAAAAAGGAGAAAAAAGAGGGGTTTTCTTTATTAGTATGGATGAAATGAGAAATACAATTTCTGTACTCTCCTGAGAAAGAGGAACAGATTTCAACAACTGTTCTACCTTTCCTATTGCAGTTCATTTGAGTGCAAAAATGCAGGCAGGATTGTAGAGACAAACTACAATAAACCAGCCCAGGATTATACTAAGTCTTACTATTGAAAAAAAAAAAAACCAAAAACAAAAACCAAAAAAACCCCACCGAAGTAATTCACCCCACTGCCACCACCTTATTGGGAATCAGAACACAAATCTCTGAAGAATAGAAGCTTTTCAGTTCACTGTTAAGTAAAATACACAATGCCGAAATTCATTATACACATCCTTTTTTAGTCAAGTGATAACACTTGTGTTATACAAACAAGGGAATTTGTAAGGAGGAGGTTTCAGTCCAGTCAATACAATCAATATCCATAAGTAAAATTTACTTTAGTCATATATTTTATTTGGAATTCATATGGAATAATCTATTTTCATACAGATGCACAAAAAGTATCATAAATAGGACAATCCTGTCATCTTTCTGCTTTGTAGAGCCTCTGGAAAGGAAAGGAAACTTTGACTCATCACACACGAAAAAAAGCACATCAGGTCATTTTCCATTTCTTCCTCCTTCAGAGCTCAGATGCTGGTACTACTTACAAATGGCCAAAATAAATCTCAAAAGTTTCCCCATAAACAGATGTCTCAGTTTCTACTACCTGCTTGAGTTCATTGATTAAGCTGTTTTATAAGATAATAAAATAAAATAAAATAAAAAAAACCCACACAAATGGAAAACATCACTTTCCCTAAGGCATTCCAGTGTTTCACTCTCCTGCAGAAGTCCATAAGTCATAGCTAGAGGTGATAAAAGATACTGGTCTCAGGCTACACCAGGATAAGCAAAGTCTGGCCGGGGTGAGAGGAGGAGGGTGTATGTGGCTCCATCCCAGACAGGTCTGCATTTCATTAGGCAGATACAGGAGCACCTTACACACCATGAGATACATTAACTGGACCATAACTTAGGTATCATATCTCGCATTGCACCTGCGTTCGAGTCTGAGCTGTATCTCTATTCCTCCTGTGGAAAGTAATAGTAGAAACCTAGATCACATCGCCAGAATAGTCAAGCTTTGACCCACAGGTGGATCCAGCATCTGGCATGTGAATACAATCCGTTGAAGGCAGAGAAGTTATATTCATAAACATTTTGGGAAAGTGCCTGTACCTGTAGTGCCATCTGAGTTCTGAGACAGACTGAGTGGGCAGTGACGGTGTCTAAACTTCGATCCATGCAACCATCCTACACCAGGCTGTGTACTGGTAGGTATCTCAGGATGGATGCTGTGATTCAGGATCTCAGCTAAGGCTGCTGGCAACATTTTTGGGTTAAATTTCCCTTATATATAGGCATAATATGATCAACATTGTGAATTGCCTGATTTCTTGTGATTTTTTTTTTTTTAAATCATTATATTTTACACTTTGGCCTTTAAAAAGCATATAATGTCCCACAAAGATGAATATATGGCAAATACCACACTGATCTCCAAATGTGACAGAAGGTATGCTTACAAATCAAAAAAGAAATACATACCTACTTCTCTGAAGTACCAAAGCTTACATGGATGAGCTACTAAAAACAACATACAGATAAAAATAACCCCATTTATATGTAGAAAGTAGATCAGAACCTGTTCTCAAAAGTATTTCCCCAACTTATCACCAAAAACCACTCAGGTATTGAAATTAAAAGTTTTAACATGTCTGCTTATATTAATTTTTCATTTAAAAAAATATGTGTCTGTATCTACTATACCCATATAATGTTTAACTTTCATATATACAGTAGAATTAAAAATAAAAGTAAACAGTTTTTTGAACTGGGCAAAACACACTGGGTCTTAAAATTATTACCTTTTTTAGATTTAAAAAAATGTATACTCCCAATAATATATCTATTTTACCATTTTCTAATAGTTAAAATTGAAGTAAAATTAATAAAGTCTTTTTGCTTTTATCCCAATAAGAAGTGGAGGATCTCAAAAATATTTACAACAGCAGAGTTTCCTACCCAATGCTAGAACTGCAGTACAGAGAAATCTGGCAACTTTTCCAAGGTCATTCATGAAATGCAAACACTTTGTTTTCCCATTATCTATTATGACTTTTGAATTGCTGTGAAAGCACAAAGAAGGAGATAGCCCAAGACAAATGATTTTTCTTATTTGCAAAAGGTGTGTGTGTATGTTTGTACTTTTATTATCGCATAAAGCAGTGTAATCAATAAGCTTAAGTATGTATTAAGGCCTGAGACTTCTGCTTACTGAAAACCTTGGTATTCTATATTTTATTATCATAACTGATGACCTGAAATCAGAATAGCACAGCACTAATATTTTGCATCTGTATTAGTTAAACTTCTCTGCTGCATTAAGTATATTACAATATTTAGCTAAAAAGGGCAGGAATTTCAGAAAAGAAAAAGGAAGAGGTTTTTTTCTTGTTTTTTAGCCTCTTTGGCAAACTTTTCATGCTTTACATTTTTAACATTATTACACTTCCAAATGATGTGAGGACTGCTAAGTATTTCTGATCAAATCTTGTTCTCTGATGCTGCTTCTTTTTTATTTGCATAGAAACCTTGCTTTGATGAATACATTTGCCATTCTCAGGGTGTAAACACAGTCAAGTCCCTGCAGCTCATCAGATAACTGAGCATCAGCTGAGATTCAGTTCTGTTTGATGCTCACATTATGAGTCTGTAACAGATGAGTCATAATGAAAGTTATCTTAAAGCCCTTTCATTATCTCACCTTTATTAAGGACTTCCATAAGTCGACACACAACGTGTGTTAACCTGTTAAACTTTGGTAACTTGATTATTGAGCCTACAAATGTACAAGTTATATAGACACCAAGATTGCAAGTGAAACTACTTCAAGTACGGAAAAGCATATAAATAATTGACTGATATAGGCTTACAGTGTCTCTATACACAATATTTTATGCAGGTTATAGTCAGGTTGTGAACTTACCCTGTTTGAAAGAGAGATTGACTGTAGTGGTGTAGGTCTAAACAAGGAACAAGTTTCAATGCTGTTGTTTTTCTTCTACTGTTCTAAGAAGCTGCCTGACAGGCTGGTAAGCCTCTTAGCTAAAAAGATAGGGAGTCTAAGCAGAGGTAAAAACTGCAGATGTACTTTTAAAATTAATTTTGACAATCAAAGAAGTTATGGTTACACAGCTATGTGATAGATAAATTGTTAAGTCCCTTTTGAAATTAGCATTTGAACTCGTATATTTTGAGATACTGCTTTACATGTAAGGAGATACTGCTTTACATTCCAGGAGTTTTGCAGACAGGAGAGTTGTGTAAAATGCAGTGTTGCTGTTAATATTATTTAATGGAAATCTACATATTGGCTGATCAAACTGGTTCATCGTCTCCCCAAATTCCAAACACAGTGTTATGTAATCTTCAGAAATTTCCCCTGCTTTGAGGAGCCATGCCAGGGCTCATAGAATAAGGACCCATAACAAACAGCAGTTTTTAACCGGACATGGGAAATCACATGGATCTTGTCAATATCATTCTGCAACTATACTTCCTCCTTTTAGGAGACTGACACACAGAAGATTTGTCCTTTTATTTGAGCATCTTCGTTTATAATTCAGAAGACTGCAGTATAGGTGGCAAAACATCACAAGGAAATGCAGGAGTATTTTGTCTCTGGAATCTTAGTGGGGAGGAAAGGAAGAATGATGATATGCCAAGCATAAGAAAAGAAAAATTAAACAATTTAACCAAATTTAAAAAGCAATTAAACAAATCCTCTTCAAACTTAGACATTTAACTTATAGCTGCCTAAGTTCAGGCAGATATGTTATGGGCAGAGATAGATTACTACTATTTAACTGACAGAGATGCCCTTTTTGGTGAAGCAGTAAAAAACAAAGTTCTTCAGGTTTGAAGGCTCATAATTCCCTGTTACTGTTGAGACATTCACGTGTGCAGCAGAAAAACATTCAAATAGTCATATCTGGAAAGGAATAAGTTTTAAGCATGGACCATCAAAGAACATGGGCTAGCATGAAGACCTTGTTCACTTGGTCCTACCCAGCCACATCCTTTCTGTCTTCTGTCAGAATTTTGTTCAATGACTTTCAACTGCCAAGTAAGTTTGACCTCATGTACACATATGAATAAAATACCGGACCAATATTGTCTGCCTAACATAGTTGACATAATTGGAGCTATGTTGATTACACCAGAAACTGGGCCATTAAATCTGTGAAAAATGTTAGGGAGACAAACGAATATTAAATTACCCAAAAGAAGTTATCCGGCTTTTAAAAGTGAAAGGTATCTCTCTGTCTTCTTAAGTTATTAAATTGAAATTGGTATTTCATATAGAAATATCTTACAAGTCAAAAAGATGTGGTTTTGCCTTTATCTTAACTCTGCACCAATATTTCCTGAAGGAAACATCTTTGCTTTGTTTTACAGCATTTATTCTTCCTGATATCTATAAGTTACCCAGTGATATTGAGGAGGAAAGATACTGTAGACCCAGTGTGTCAATTTTTAACTTTTTTTTCTTTAGTTAGCTGCTTTCACCTTTTCAACAAATTAGTGCCTTGGAATTTAACCTTCATGTCTAAACCATCTGAGGTTTCTTCTCATAACTCACTTCCGGAGGAACATTAGTGAATGTGAGTTTTCTCACAGGGAGGGATATGCCTTCCTTCTATTTTAAATCAAAAACTGTTTTTGCAAATTAGCCAAAGGAGACTGGCTTTAAGTGTCCTGCAAAAATCCTTCACTACACTTTCTGGATTTTTTCTGTCCTTGGTTTAGAGTAAGTAGGGTAGAATTGGACTTAAAGGGAAAAGAAATAGCAAAAGGAACAGAATATATACATGTGTCAGACTTTTCATTCACAACAGAGGTAGACAACTGGCATAGCCCACTCTTCACTGAAATAATTATTTTCACCTTAAAATAAGGTGAGCTGGATATAGACAGCAGCAAAATGAATTGACGGTTCTAATATCCAGAATGGTCCAACTAACTTGTGTCAATAATGAGCAGTCACTCTACTACGTATGGAAATATATATTGTCATCTTTCTGTCAGACCCAACTGAACTGGAAGCTGTAATTTGTGATTATACATCCAGACCTAGCCTATACAGACTGAATACATAGACTGTTTTCAAGTTCTCAAAATTCTCTAAAAAAAAAATAATCTAATTATGTGTAGGAAAAAAAAAAGAGTTACAGACAGGAATGACTTGCCTGCAATAAGAAGAGCAGAGTGTGACAGACTAAGATGTGAGCACCATGCTTGGAACTCTTTCAGGTCCTTATCTACAAGTCACCAATGCTAAACCATCATTGCCAAATAAGGCTATCTTTCATTGCTAGGACCAAGAAAGTGCATCAAGTATAAGTCACTTTTAGAAGAGCTGGAGAAGCTACAAAAAAGGGAGATGAGGACGGTAGGATGCCTCGCAGGACTTTTCATAATGGAATACATGAAGCCATGTGGGAATCTTCAGACTAAAGAATGGACAGATGGAAGGACATATATTTGTTCTTTGCCATTTCAGTTTTCTTTACTATGNATTTCTTGATTGTTTAGTCCTGTTGATAACAAATTAGAGAATGTCCACTATATGCTATTGTGTGTAAATAATTTCTTCAATTTCTGCATAAAAAAAATAATTACTTTCAGTAACTAAATCATGCAACAGAAAAAAACTCGCTTTTTTACTTATTTAAATACCATAAATAACATGAAATGAAGGCCTTTACTTGAAAGTAGGTGAATGTATATCTTGAGGCTGAAGACTGTCTTCTTAACTTTGACAACATCCACACTCTTTTGTTGATGTTTTATAATGGAAACAGATCTTAGTCAACTTAACTGTTTATTTACACAAGTGGAGAATTTGAGGGTTTATATGAAGTTACTGACTGGACTTTCAATTTTGATGGGATATATTCTTTCATATCATCTTACCTATTCTACAGAGACAGTTTATATAGATACATAGGCTGATGGGTAGGCTCATGACTAGATGAATATTTCAGATAGATTAATTAAAGTGTTGAAAGATAAGTACTGTAGTTAGGTTTTTTTGAGTTTATTTTAATTCTCTCCCTTTTCTACCCTCCATCAAATATTTTAGCAATGATGAGAATTGGATTTCTGCTAAATTTTAGGAGTGGAAATATATGAGACCCATACAGAAGAGGAGAGGGCCAACTCCTTAATTATACCGCAGAACTCCACAAAATATTATAATTGGAAAGGAAGGACTAACCACAATCCCAAGTGAAACGTCCTGGATTTGACTGAATATTAAACAAAACATTGCTTCAGAATACACTGCTGTCAGAGAAATGAGAAGTTTTTCCTCCTGACTTTCAGCTGGTAGTGGCCAACTCTGTGAAGTGTTTTTCTGAGAACAGCATTAGTTATTAAAATTCTGGTTATCACAGTGTCATAAAACAAAACTGAATCATCTCTTCATAGGGAATAAACATGAACTATAATAGTGGTGTTAAAGGTAAAAATAATACTTGCCTATAGAAGATACTAAATAGAGAAATCCAGGTAAGGAAATGCAGTGGAAAAATAACCATATGTCAAAGGTAACTTCATTTCTTACTGCTTTCATGGAAGAAAAATAGCCAGGGACTTTCTTTCACACTGCAAATTTGTCAGTCTCCATTCCCATTAAATAACTCTCAGTTTGAAATGAAGATATGATTTGGATCATAATATGAAGTGGGTTCATTTTATCCAGAAACAGAGACTAGAAATATTCTTTATTCTATCTGCCACAGTTATATCTTGCACTATTTGAATTCCCAGTATTCCTTTCTGTTTCAAACTAGCAAGAAATGAAACTCATTCTTTCTGACCTATGTTAATTATAAAGGATATCACCACGACCAGGTCTGGTTTCTGCAGTACATCATGCTTCATGATGCTCCAAAACATGATCAGTGCTGTAATATCTGGAATTAAAATGGAATACGGTTATTTCTATTTTAAAATGTATGTATATATAATTGATGGTGGGAAGCTCAGATATATTTAGTTGTAACTTCTGAACACTATTTGGTTGTAACTTCTAAAAGTTGTTGTAACAAGCAAGGGTACACTTAGTCTGCAGTTTGTTTCTGATGACTTGGGACTAACTGTACTTCAGTTTCAAGTCTCCCTCACCACTTTTATTTTGCCTTCCTGCTAATAGTCAGTTAACAAATTGAGTAAGAAAGGAAAGAGAGAGACAAAATTAGATTTTATTTCTCTAACCAACACTAACTTTGCACAAGCTCCTGGTGGTCATGTTATGCAGGCTCTTGTAGCAGCCTTAGTGGACAGTAGGTTAAGATTCAGTATTCTGCTCATTTATTGTGTATTGATATTTATCCTTTGTCTCATAACAACAAAATAGGAAAGATGCTTATCATGATGATGGTGGGGATAAAAAAAAAAAAGAGAAAAAGTAGGATGGCAATTAATTTCAAGTGTTGCTGCTCGGATAGAGAATC
>VXBO01003572.1:0-22518 GCA_013400135.1 Rhinoptilus africanus | reverse complement strand
TTTTTTTTTAATTACTTCTCTTCCTCTTAGAAAAAGCTGGATCTTGAAGTACTGTTGCTGCATCCTCCACCCCTTTCCTCTAGCCTCTCCCAATACAAACAATTTCTGGAAGGATTAGAGGCTAATTGAAGTCAGCTGTAGTGATTTGCTTTCCATGTAACAGTTTACTCTGTCACAATTCAATATGCAAAAATTCACAGGAACAGGCAGGCAGGAGGTGTGAGTAACCCTTGCAATCCCCTGTAGAATTTTGCACTGATTGTCCTTTTTGCTTGTTCTGTTTATCAGTAAAGCAACTACTAAAGGTGCAGTTGAGGGATCGCAGAGTCACCACAGGTAGCACCCTGTCGGCTGGTCATCTTAATCTTCCACTTATTTCTTCTATAAAAAACATTTCCACATTGATGAGGGATTTTCTCTCAAAGTGAAATGTAGTCTGAGCCCTACATCAGGAAAAAAGTTACAAGGATGCAATAATACTTCTTCCTGGGCCTGAAAACACTAGATGTATTTATAAAAAATTAAAAGCTGATTAATTCTTTTACTCAGTTAAACAAATTACTATGATGTAATATCATAAATAGAATCTAGACATCATAAATTGTGGAAAACATTTCCACTTCCACAAATCTAACTGTAAACATTCTGTTGAAACTACAAAAACCAAGAACAAATGTAAAAATTTAAATTGTATTACTTTGTAAGCTAGGAATTTTTACTTTTGGCAGGGAAACTAAGATATTTTTTTTCACAGTTTCCAAGACTTTTAAAAAATGTGAACGCAATTGTAAATAAGAATTCAAATATCTGAAATGATTGTATGCATAATGACATACAGGTACCATCGTTCTAAAGGGACTTTGCTCAGGTTTCACTTGAGCACAAACATGTTAATCATGCTTGGTTATGCTTAATTTGTTTTTATCAAGTTCTTTGTCTGCAAGTGTATTTGTTTGTCTGTGGTATGCAGATAAATGTAGAGCAGAAATATTTTCCAGCAAGAATATACAAGATTTCAATGGCCTCGCATGCTTCAGTGGAAAGTACTGAGTATGACTAGGAATATCCATAGGAGATACTTGCAGTTTGTAAGAACAGGTTAAATTCCTTCCACATGGGTCATAAGAAAACAATCATAGCCTCAAAAGATTGAGTTTAAAGCCCAAAAGACACTATTAAATCATTTAATATGACTTCTAATCTATCATGTCTTTACATTTCTTTCAGTTACACCTATAATGAATCCAAACAATCATGCTTAACAACAACACATCTACAAGAAAGACCTGAAGATATGTGTTGGGTGGATCATTCACTACTTCAGTTAGCAGAAGCCAAGAGGAAACCTGGATTTTGAAGTGCAGGTAGCCAGCTGTGAGGGAGAGGGAAAGAAAAAACACCACCAATGGCTGCCTCTGCTGGGCATTCTATTTTATTCCTCTCACCAAAACCATTATAGTTCTTCCATATGATTTTACAATTAATTAACCTCAACGTTAAATCTTTCTAACAAAGTTCTCATTTAAATTATTTCTGAATTAAACTCACGGCCAGACATTCCTATTTTCTCTTTCTTTTTTTTTTTCTTGTTTTGTTTTGTTTTGTTTTTCAGTGTAAGGTCTTTTTTAAAAGCATCCTATTGCACTCTTAGCCCAATTATATTAATGTGTAATTAATCTTGGAATATCAGGAAAATTTCACAGGTCATGTCCTACCAATAAGTAGGATGAGTTCAGAATCCAGTATAGTAGTTTAACGATGTAAAGAATGCACTTTTTTGATAGTTACATTTACATATCAATTCTCATACAACTTTTCTTTCATTTTTGCTTTCATAGGTAACGTCTATGAGTTAAGACAACTTTAGGTCACGGTTTCTCATTGTAGGAGTATGGTGAACCAGCCAATTTGCAAAGCTGTTACAGGCTGATGGCCTTAGGATAGTCTCAGAGTTTAAAGCTACTAATATTAAACATCTTGCTGAATGTATCCGTCCACATGCTTCATGAGAGCTATTCACCACATAGGATGTTGACAAAAAGAGAACAGAGCAAAAGCTATTAGTTGAGTAAGAGGAACCATGTATGTGCTTATCCTTAAGAGGAACAGCAGTAGCTAACATGTTATGAGAACTGATAAAAGCAATTGGTGATCAGAGCTGATCTCATGTGAGAAATTTGCACTGTTGTTGGGATAGCCAGAAAAATAAGTGGACAAAGGTAATCTTTTTGCCCTCAGCAAAGAAAAGACAGCATAACAAAGTGTTATTACAATCATAACATCTTCCAGATTTTGCCTAAGAACAAAGTCCTTGTCCATATGATGAAGGATCACATGAAGTTAAAGCGAGGATTCAGAGAGAAGAAAGGCACATATGACCTAATCACAACCATCTGTAACATCACTGATAAAAGGAGGGCAGTATAATCCTACATTGATCATGTGTTCAGCTTCTCAAAAATTTTGACACCATCTGACTTGACCAGCTCTAGGTTTCCAGATGTGGGAACTCTAAGCCGTCTCATTGAACTCATTGCAAGTTTCTGTCAGCAGCAAAAGAGAAGAGTGTGAGTAGCAACACACTACAGCAACTCGTTTTCTACCAGCCAGAGGATGAGACAAGGATTCAGCATGCGTGCAATATTTCTAGGACAAGTGTGGGAAAGATTTAGAAGAACAGAAATGGCTAGGCCTGCTATTGTTTGACACCTCTAAAATAACTTCAGAGGCACCAGTGAAATGAAGACTTTGCTTCAAGTATTTCTCTTATATAACAAAGTTGAAGTCAGCAAAAAATATGCTAGTGGGGAATGTAGCTTACCCCTAAGCGTGATGGAAGTGAAATGAAATTAAATAAGCATGTTCATTGGCTCATTGAAACAGGAGGCAGGCAAAAATCCCTATTAATGAACTAGTTGTTCACAGAGTGAATGACTAATTATTAAGGACCAGAAATATTTTGTCAATGAGTCTTCACTCATTTTTCCTGTATAGAATAGAATAGAATATTTTTATATGTATGTAAAAATAAAAGATAAGAATACTTCACTTTGTTTTGGACTCCCTCACAAAAATATAAAATATTTTAGCATCTTTAATTGCCGGTATCTTTGACTTCTAAAAACTTAAGGATTTGGTTTCTTGTTTCCCAATCTGTTAATGGATGGTAATCATGGGAAGTTAACTGCTGCTGACAGGAGAACTTCACCATTTGAAATGTGAAATTGCTGTTGGGAGTTCAAAGATAGTTATACCTGGAGTTTAAAAAATTTCTGTCATCGTGTTGAGGGAATAAATTGATTTATCTTATTTTATTCTCACATTCCTCTTTTTAATTTAATAGATCATTTCATTTGAGTGGTCCAGGACCAATGGTAAAGAGGGATAGTAAGTACATTTAGTGTGAGAGACCGTGATCACCATCCCATGAAGACTTCTGGCATGATCTTTTTTCTTCCAGGTCCTCTCCTTCTTGGTGGGTATTCAATTGGAAGTAAGGTGCCTTCAGTGTGCTCTTCTTACAGAACCGTATGCTGCAGAGTGCTACCCACGTCATTCTCTGGAGGCATGGTGGCTTTCTCTGTGGGTATCAGCAGGTGTTTCTACACTCCTTTACGCAACAGTGTTTGTTCTTGGAAGAGCTGGCTCTTGTGAGTGTCAGGAAAAAGCAGAAAACATGACCTTCAAACCTTCCTCGCACAAGCTGATGACAACAGGGTCTGTAGCATGGGGAAAGGGCATTACCATGTAGAGCCTGAAATGCAGGATACAGATGTGAGCACAAAATCTCTCTCCTGGTCCTCTTATCCTTCACATAGGAGTTTGAGGAAATGGTGCTACCATTTTCTGATTGTGGAACTTTGCCAGCGCAGAGATTTTCTGAGAATAGAGAGTATATGAAATACTTCACTTAGCTCTCGTACCTAAGGTGGGAGAATTTTGCCTCTCACCTGTTTGTATTCTTGACATATGAGAGCTGAAAAGCTAGGGGAGTGGGGTATAATTGAAAGTGCCTGAGGCTTCTATTGAAAAAAATACAGTATGAATCACCAGAAGGTAGGGGGTTTTTTATTATTTTGCTTTGATTGTTGTTTACTGCACTGCATTGTGTAGCTTTGCTGATTTACAATTCTAAGAATATAGTGTAAAAGTGAGATTATCTATTATGAAATGTACCTAAAACCAGGGAATTAATTCATGAAATGTTTCATCATATTCTACATCAAAATTATTTGTGAGTGTGAAGTAAATATGAATAAAATATGAAGTTTGAAAACTTCATTAAGCAACATATTTTTTTTTCTGTTCTCAAATTAAGAATAATTTTCCTCTGGTTACCTTTGAGGACTCATGGGATAACAGGAGTATCACTGGTGAAATTTGCAAATTCACAGGAGCTATATTAAAACATTATACTATTTAATTGGCTAAACAATAAAAAGACACAGTACTGTGGAGGGTAAAATTTGTTTTCTACTTGAGGGACTATATTTTCCCAGGAAAAAGCCATCATATATTTTCCAGCTCTATTGGTACACTTAACTACTAAGGCATGAATCCTATGAGACTGACAAAAAATATTTTAAATTATATTTACCTTTCTCAGATACAATATCTTATACTAGTAAATCCTATTGATCCAATACTGTCTTCTTAGGGGGTAGTTGAAATCCTTATTCTCTACTGTAAATCATTCATGAACACTTATTTGGAAAACAGTTGCCTTAAAAGATTTTTGTCTGAGACAAAACTTGCACAGTTCCATTTACAATGGATGAAATCAGATTCTTATTTCTTGTGTTTTAGCTAAGTTGAAGAATGTTTTCCTTTCTCTCATGCATTTTGAACTCTTTCGGTTTTGAACTTCAGTAGGTAGGTGAATAAAATAAATTTTCTCAAATATTTGCCTAATTTGTAAAGACTCTAAGCAGAATTGTTAAACTGATGACCTGGTATTTTTTCTTCCATATCTTGTTTTCCTGTACTATTTAGATGAGATGAGGAATTTAAAAAATCATAATGACAATATATATTTTCATTATTTTTAGCCACTGCATCACTCGGTTCTCCAGAAAACATCCATTTTTATTCTTCAACTATAATACTAAAATGTTATTTTTAGTCATGCAGAATGCCACTTCGGTCCCCCCAAACACTTAAAAAAAGCAAATTTCTTTGATTTTTGGCTCCAAAAGTATCATAGTGCACCTATAGAATATGACTAAAAATAAGCAAAAACTCAGCAAAATCTTTATATAACTGAATAGAAAAATGTAGACAAACATTTCTGTATGTGCCATCGGATGCCTCACATTTTTTGTGTAAAAAGTAAAAATAGTAGTAAGAAAATGTAAAATATTACATGTTCAGCGTGTTGATCTGAACTATTTTTGAGTCTTGCTTGTTGAAGAATAGCTTGAACCCAGGGCTAATGTAGAATTTTAGTAGGAGTGTCACTTATTGCTCCTTTATTGGTTTTCTAACACTTGAGTTCTATGGTTTAGAACTCCATTGTAGTAAAAGATGTGGGATATCATTATGATGTGATGGGCTGGTGCAAATCTTTGGCTCAACAGTTCTTTGTCAGCTTCTGAATGCATGTTTCAGGATCTCTTACATGGTAAGTCTTGTTTGTAAAAGTTCTCCTATCCACATATCCGCAAGAGAAATAACAATGTACATTTTTACCTTAAAATTCTAAAGCCTGTAACATATATACAAGTCTAAATATTGTTTAAATAGCCTACTTTTCAGGCTAATGCAAAATTATTTTCTCTTTCATTCAAATTATCTTGTTTTCTTTGTAAGAATTCAACAGCAACATTTTTTTTCTTAAAGTTGCTTGATCTTATTCTGTATTTTGTTAAAAAATGAGGGGATTTTATTTTTTTTTAGGACAACATGGGTGAAATCCATCTGCTGTTAGTTGGGCAACTGAAAATTAGATGCTTATGTCTGAACTAGTCACTTGAGTCTCTTTTCATAGACATATGCCATACATCATATGCCATACACCATACATCTTATCCAAACCCTTTATTCTGTGATTAGGAAATAAAAAAGAGTGGCTACCACAAACACATCAGTGCTTCTGAGCATGGCACTCTGTGAGGTCAGACTTAGGAGTAGCACAAGGAGGAAACCAAACCAGGAAATTGCAAGTATATACTCCCCCCTAATAATATAGCTGTCAGTTCTCAGCACCTAGTTAGTGGTCTGAGATCCAATACATTTTTTCAACAATACTTTCTCTAGTCCCTTCAAGGTAAAAACTATCACTTTATGAGAGTATGATATTGTCAAAAAGCTTAAGCTGTTCATGTACTTCATAAGATACTGTTTGTCTGCTTGCCTCAAAATACGGACCGCAACAGCTTTCCAGGACTAACAAAGCGTAGTGTTAGGCTTAGCTACTTCATCAGAAGATAATAAAGATTGTGAAAAAGTAATCAAGATTGTGGAAATGTATCGTACTCTAGGTTTATGCAACATTTTAGAGCAGCTACTTCTTGCATGGTGCTGTGTACAACCCACTTTAGGCATGCAGTTCTCGTAAAACCAAATGTCCAGACACAACTGAAGGGAAAAATGTCCATTCTTGTCACACTTACGGTTGCTTTTAAGAAAGGTTGAATCTCAGCAACAGAAAGGCTCTGCCCTGCTGTTGTTTCATACTTGCTTTGATTAAAGAATGACATCCTCTCAGCTTTTGAGCAAATCACTCCATAGTTTTCTCATGATAAATTATAAGCTTGAGACTAAGCATAAGTTTTTACATTTAACGAGTTGGATTGATCACCTTTTCCACCAGTAATCTGAAATTAATAAAATAAGAAACATTTATAATTATTACTGCTTAGAACAGTAGCAAAGTTGATACATTCTTTCACTGTTCACAATGAAATGCAAGAATTTCAGTAGTTGGAAAATAGCTAGAAAATGTCCAAGGATGATAGATACAACTGTTCATTCTGAAGTCTTCGTAATATCTCCAAAGTCCATTTCTGAAAGATCCAGGCCTATCTTGAGCAAAAAACTTGCTTCTAGGCAAGAGCATCATCTTGGAGAAAGATCTTATAGCTGTCTCCACTGTAGACTTGCTTCTTCAAAGTCACTTGCCTGTTGCTGCTCTTTGCAGGGTATTTACATTGTTCTCCTCTAAGAAAACCTCCAGTACTGAAGAAGACCATGATCTTGTCAGAATAGCCAACATAGTGATTTGAACATTTTCAGATAAATTGATGATTCTACTATAGCTTTGGCAAAAACTTGTGTTTCTTTTGTTGTGTGACTACCGGAGAAACTGCTCTTGAAAATATTTTCACTTACTTTCAGCTGCTCAAGATCAGTCTTTCAGTGTGGCCAAGGAATCAGAAGTTTCTCTGTAGTGAACGAGGAGAACAAAGGCATTTTATTGTAGATGATTTGACTTTTGCTCTGGATACAGTGTGTTGCACCTTGAACCCTGATTTGGTGTCTCAAGCACATTTTTGTCCACATAATAGCATAAACTTATGCGCACAAATGAAACAAAGAAACATGTCCAATGTGTTCTCTCCACTCTGCTCAAACAGGAAGAGAAGAAACATTAGTAAAAATGGTGGAATTAGCCTTAAGCAGACTGTTGTGGTATTACGTATTATTTATGGCACATTAAATTACTGACATGATATCAAGTTGACTAGAGTTTGTAAAGCACAATAGAAATAGAATTCTTCACACTAAAGGAATTTCTAGACACTCTGATGTGTCCAGTATTTGAGCTCATCTAATTTGCATCTCAGAAATCTAAATAACTCTCTCACTTGCAAGTAGTCTTTCTCACGTGTTACTGGGACCATCCCAAACCTGTTTCTTTGAATCTCTCCTTGGAAGTTCCACAGCTCGCCTCAAAATGGAAAGGCCATTCATGTGTTTCCAAACCTTGTGAACAACAGCATATTCGTGAATGTAGGTTGGAGCTTGTGTTCATATCAATGTTTGAAAACTATTCACAAAATTTATATTTTGGGGCCTGATAGTATTTTTTATTTTCTACACTCAAACTGCAAATACATTTTTATACTCATGTAAAATTAATAGCATTGTAATTTAGACTCCATTGTTAGAAGAGGGAATCATTCTGATCACTGCTTGGTTTGGTGTCAGCCAGTCACATTTATTATAGGGAAAGACTTAAAAATAACTGCAACTATTCTATAGTATTTCCAACTTGTATTAGATTAATTATAAATTCTTTAATTAACATTTCAAGCTTGTATTTTTTCTTCTGTTTTGAAATCCAAGCTTGATTCCAAATTTTCAGTACAATAAATGAGTACCAAGGACTATGAATGCAAACTACATTAGCCACACATATAGCTCATCAGATTAAAAATTAAACAATATACACTGCTGAAACTGTCAACACAGGTGCAGTGCCTTTGAATTCTACAGTAATTCCTCTTGATGTCATCAGTGTTGCAAGAAGTTGAGTTTCTTACAAACAAAAACTAAATCATAACAAAACAGAATTACCTGTTTATAAACTCATATATATTTGTCTCTAGGCAGAATGACATTGCAAAGCATTACAGGTAATGTTAATCAAAATGACGGTTTTATATATAGTAATAGTAACTAAAGTTTAGCAATATCAAGTCTAGTTAACTCACAGAGTTAACACATGACAACTTTTTTCTTTCTTTATTATTTTGTGCCCTCTTGATGGTTATTTAACTGGTGCCTCTCTGAGCATTTTTTGTACATTATAGAAAATAGTTACAACATAAATGTGCCATGCCAGTAGTAGCAAGTGTAAAGAGTACAGTTCTAAATGTAAAAATATTTTCTACAGTGTCAGGGTCTGAGTGTAAAAATATTAAAAAAAATGTTCAGGTTATCAGTTATCCTAAATCTTTTCCATACCTTTCTCTGAAACAAGGTTTGGAGTTGCGTCCCAACAGCTTGCCTAGTATCTGGACTGTCAAAGTTTTTTCCTCTTAACTGCCTAGTTGACATCAACCTCACTGATCTTTGAAGGGTTAATCATCATGCAAAAGAAACCCCCTATGCATAAATACCCTTAGTTCTTTCTCTTATCTGTTGTTTCCACAGAGAATTGCTCTGCCTAGCAAACCTCTTTCCCCAATTCAAACGGGTGAGAAAGTAGGACAACATTAGGAAATACAGGAATTAACAGAAGAAAGGAGGGAAAGATTAAAATGATTGTAGAAAAAAGAAGAAAGGGACAAAAAGAAAATAATACAATGAAATTAAGAGTCAGTAAATCAAGAGAAGGAAAGAAAGAGGAAAATGGGTGAAACTGATACTGACAGATGAATGAAAAGTAAAATCTTACTCTATGAAATACAGGCTCTTCTTCCAGCACTGGAGATGATATAGCTGTGACAAATATACCAAACATGAAAAATATTTGCAGAATAAAAAGTAGATTTCATCCTCAGAAAAAAATTAATGAAAATGTGGAATTCAATAGAATTCATTAATATTATAGTGAAGTTACTTTTATAGTTTTGATGTCTTTTTTGTTGGCACAAAAGATTAAAATAAAACTATTTTATCCACAAAGGCATTGCTACTTGGCAGCACACTACTTCAATTCTACAGCAACACTTTCTGGTTTATGTTACAAAGTAGTTCTGAATTCTGAAGACATTGACATATCTGTAAGAAGTGGATTCTAAAACAGAGTGGTTTTGTTGAATTAAATATGAAAAAGAATAATGCAATCAGTACAGAATTCCTTGTTTTATTTATTTTTATATGGAGTTCAATACAACTCTCAACTAATATGTGTTTCACTTACCAGCGTTATCAGGTTTTCAATTTTTGTTGTGTTACAGAATATTCTAGTGACACCGTATGACTGTGAATCGTACCAGCAAAACCAGAAGCACTACACAAAGAATCAGAAAAACTATGCTGAAGGGCTACATACTTGGTTCCTGGCTGTCATCTTTACAGAGTCATCTTTGAAACAGCAGTATCTAATAAGGTAGCTTCTCCTGCTCCTTTCAGCTTGGCTAGAACTCAGAATCATAATAAAGTAATTTCAGCCTCTTGGGGTAAGGGACTAAACAAAATGATTGAAAGCAAATATTCCCTCACCCACAGTGTTCACTCTGGTGTTCCCTTCTTATTTGCAGTCCAGCAGCTGTTGCTGGATTCCCAGTTTCTCACTGATCCCACAGTACGTCATGGTACAACAGGAAAAGTCTGTTAATTTTCCATCATCCCTCACATCTCATAGAATCATAGAATTGTCAGGGTTAGAAGGGACCTTAAAGATCACCTAGTTCCAACCCCCTACCATGGGCAGGGACATCTCCCGCTAGATCAGGTTGCTCAGAACCCCATCCAGCCTGGCCTTAAAAACTTCCAGGGATGAGGCTTCCACCTCATCTCTGGGCAACCTGTTCCAGTGTCACACCACCCTGGTGAAGCACTTCTTCCTAACGTCTATTCTGAATCGACATCTCATGTTGATTATAGGTCTGTCTTCTGTTGCAAGAACAGACCCTGCTCCTTTCAGAGTCTGTGAGCATGTTCAAGGGCTTTAGGCTTCTTGCTTGCTTTGTTTGTGCTGGCTCCTTCCTGCCTGCCCAGAACTTCTCCCAGATTCACTTTCCCAGCTCTCTCTGTTTGTTGGGATTTCCCTAATGTAACATAAATCAAGCAGGACAGAGGAAAGAGTTATGCTTCTTTTTTATTGTCTTCCTCCCTTCTGTACATCCGCATTCCTTCAAACAAAACCTTATGTAGAATATGGAAACAGAAAACTGGATACCAAGTGGGCAGACTATATATACTTAGACCTTCATTCAATGTCTGAGTCCACTAATTGGAAGAACTTGACTGACTTCATAATAGTTTTTGATAAGAAACATCAGCCTTTAAAAAGTTGGTATTTATAAACAGGAATTTATGAACAGTATGAACAGTACCCTCTATATTGACTGTGCTCTTTAAAAATAAGTTCTCTTTGTCTTACAGGGCTGAACACTTATTACTTATTTTTAAGGTTCTAAAAAAAATTCTAAGAATTAGAATCTGTATATAAAAACCATCAGCATTTTGCAAAAGTTGTTTAATGGAACTTGTAATTTCTGAAACCAACATAACAAAAAAAATCTGTAGGAAAACTCAGGTTGTTTCTATATTTTTGTTTGTTTTTGTGAGTGTAGATCACATTCCCTGTAGAAACTGAAGGTGCAGTCAGAATGCATATTATAGGTCTGTCAATTAAGGTTTTAGCAACCAGAAAAGGTTTGTTTCAGTTTGTTTTTTTGGTGTGTTTTGGGGTTTTTTTGCTTGATGGGTTGGGGTTTTTTTGGGGGGTGTGGGGGGGAGGCACTGGTGTGGTTCGTTTGTTTATTTTACCCCAGCATGGTGTAAGCTCAACACCAACTAGAAGAACAACTACAAAATTATCTTCATCATCAGCCTGATAACTGTTACTGTAATACATGTCCTTCCACTATTCTTACTTTTCCTATTTTTTATAAATAGTAGTTCCTGTCTAAAGAAATTTGATGGTGTCTTGCACTGGGGTGAGGGATAAAATCTTTCCTTATTATCCTCTAGCTGATTATTTCAAGTTACAAGATCGCAATGGAACTATCAAAAAAGTGGAAGACACTTCTGAAACTCACTGTAGACTTGATTGCCAGTCCTTCTCAAGGAAAGTACCATTTCCCCTTCATCCACAGGTATTCCCCTCTGTAGAAGGAGGCTGCCAAGATAATTTTTCTTACTAAAGAATTCCCATGGGTCTCATTGGGATGGATTGAGAAACTGAGTTTTGTGTTCACTAGGGACCACATGCATACTGTTAGGCCAACAGCAATAAATGCAGAAAAGGTTGAGTGTCTTTTAAAGAGTTATGTCATGCAAAGGGAGTAAAAAAAAGTTAAAGACTACAAAAATTTTGTGGTTTGTGTCCCTCATCCATGAATAGGGGTTCAAAAGCTTTCAATTATACAACTAATATGCATAGAAAAAATGGGAGTGAAGGAGAGAGAAAACTGTATCATGCATACACTAGCTGACAAATTTCTAAGATATACAATATCTGTTACATATTTGTCCATACCCAAAGAATGCTCAATTTACAATAGTTACAAAATCACTAAATATTTTGTGATCTTATTTTTTATATAAATGTCTCCCTGGGAACTTCCGGAGGAAAATGCCTGAGCCTTTTCACCAAATTGATAAAGCATTCACTTATGTTAGTGCTTAATATACAGCAGAGGAAAAAAAAAAGGGGGGGCTTGGTGATACAGATTTTTAATCAGTCAGCCAGCTTTTGTACAAAAGTGACATGAGAAATTTTTTTGTAGACTGAAAAATTATCACTTAGGATGGCCTAGAGATCAGAACTGTAGAAAGTGTCTGTTATTCCAGAACCTATTAGACTTCTAGGGGCACTTCATAAAGCCATTGAAAAGACTAACTAGTGCAGTTCAACATTTAGGAAGCTTCAGGGATCTAAATGCATTGTAACCCGAAACAGCAATGAAGAACCTGAGTAAAGAGCAAAAACTGAGTAAAGAGCAACAAATCTTATCTGAAGCACTGTGGGCTGCACAATGCCACTGAACTGAATGCTGCAAACAAAAGCTCCAGCGCCTGAGCCCTGGGGAAGCAGAACTCCAAGGTCAGCTCACCCATTAACTGAGGCTTAAGAGATGTTAAGATCAGAGAAAATTGTGATGTTTAGACATGAAAAGCATAACAAAACCTGCTGTTGCATCACCGGGAGCCAGTTCCCAGTTACTGATAACCAACTGAACCTATGTATTGATGCCAAGTTACCTGCCCTTGCAGCTCTTAATACAGCTTCTCCCACTCATCTAGGAACAAACCTGATGCCTTTCTTATTATTAGGTTCTGAAACAAGACTTCTGTAACTTCACAGAGAGATGAATTCTATAGAGTCAAAGGTCAGTTTATAAACCTGCTAAGGTAGACTTCTTCAGACAATGAACCCAACATAAAGTCAGTATTGGAATAGTCCTCTCAATGGAAAAGAGAACAGAAAGTATTATTGTACCCTTGCTCTGTTCTTTGACTCTTTTCCAAGCATCTTCTGTTCACCACTGCTAAAGAAAACATATTGTGCTATATGGGTTTAGGGTCTCAAAAGGACATTGACAGTCTTATGTCTTTAAGAACTTTGTTATCTTGTTCTGCAGTAGCATAGCATAAATGTTTCTCTTTTAAAGCTCTAAGTTATCTAAAGTGCATACATATATTTTGGGAAAAGAATAAACCTTGAGACAGCAAAGACTGCTTCTGCATGTCATGTCTCATATTTCATGGGTCCTGAATCAAGCCTTGAGATCAGATGATTCAGTAACAGAGCTGGAAGAATTTGGAGACAGTAAAAGATAAAAAAGTGAAAGAAAGGTAAAGTACAAGAGAAGGAGAGGAATAGGCAGAGAGAACATCAGAGGCAGAAAGAAGGGCTGGTGGAGAAAGAAGAGAAGCTAGACTGGGAAAGCAGCTTGATGAGGAAGAAAAAGGGTCTGTAAGAGCCTAGCAGTATATGAAACATCTATTTAAGTAATAGAAAGAAGTAAAGAAACAGCTACAGAGTAATAAAAATGCACGTATAGGGAGGTAGACAGCAGGGTCAGAGTAAAAGATCCATCAAATGAAGTGGAATAGCAAAGAAATTTGAGAGCAATTTAAGTGGTGGTCTGAAGGAGTAAAACAGCAGAGGAGGGAAGAGGAGAAGAACTGGGAAGGACGATTTTCCAGTGGACGCCTGGGTAAGTTCTGCTCACAGAGAGTTTAGATGATAATTTGTGTGAATGATTGGTTTGAGAAGCAAAATATCAGTGTGCAATAGAATCCACAGGAAATTTCATGTGTTTGTGTGTTTGCCTGCTTTGTAAGGGAATACTATGGAGATGAAAGGTAGTACTGTGGGAATTAGCAATGAAAGAATTACCCCATTTTTTAAGGGGTAGGGTGAAATATGGTTTAGGTTCAGAAATTTGCCTGGGAACAGTCTGGTCTAGCCATCCTTCCTCCATAAAAATTTTATCTTTTCTTGTGTACAACAAAATTCCTCCTTCCAGGCCTTTCAGCTTTCTTTTCCTTGCGATTACACTTAGGATGAACCAATTAAGATAAACTGCATATGATCCAAGACAACCATTTCACCTACTGGTGGGCCTGCAAAATAATTGTTTGTGTTTTCCTTCTTCATCTTGCAATCATTCCAATGTGCATACATCCATCCCCAGGTCTTTGGAGATATGATTTTATATATCAACCCCAGATGTCTGGACAATTTGTGAGTTTTTATGCTGCTGGACTACTGGAGGCCATCTACCTGTGTATAAGTGTTAACATTTGAAATAAATGGGTCCTTCCCACTAGAGATTAATTGTTTTGTTTTTCTAATGTTTTCAACCTATATTTTGTAGTACACAGCTATCTGAATCTCAGGGAAGGATTCAAGCAGCGTGATTTAACATGTTGGTTTTAAAGTACCGGGTAATTCCCAAAGACTTTTAAGTCAAGTCCCAAGACTACTCTATAACAGAGCTAAAATTGGGTTTGTGTTCTTTTTATGTTCTGGAGGCATCTTCTTTGTGTGCTTAGATGCACTGCAGTCTGAATAGAGAGGCAGATGTTCAGGCATCTAAACTCTCTTGTGATTTAAAGATGAATGGAGAGGAAGTGGATAGTCCTCAATTCTTCCTAAGATCCCTAATAAGCCAGGAAGGTTAGTCATAACCAAATCATGCTTTAGTCAGGCAAATTATTTTGAGATCATTTATAAAGGTTGGGGTAGTGAGTAAGCTCATACAGAAGTATCTGGTCCCTGTTAACTGGATTTAGTTCTGTTCCTGTCTAATGACTGCATATCGTGAATGAATAAATAATCTGGTCAATAATGAGTAGAACTCTCTGTCTGCTTCTTTCCACTAGAGTTTCTTCCCACTGGGTTTCCTCCTGGCTCTTTATGGATCCAAGGCTCTTGGGCTTCTGGTGTTCAGTGACCCATTTACAACTAGAAATAAGGCTATGCTCTCCCAAAACTGGTGGCAGGGGTCACCAGTCATGGAGTCATGTTGTGAAATGGGAACTGTGACATGGAGCTTTTTCATGCCAAGGATATAACAACCCAGCTATCTCTGATAGTGCATAGTTTAGCATTCAGTGAGAATCATTAAGAGCGACTTTGTAGAGTGAAACAGTGATGAGGACTCCATGCTAGTCTAGTCCTGTGGACTTAATGTTATTTTTCCTCTGAAGTAGAATCAGCACTTGTATCAAAATGTCACTGCTTCCTCAGTGCTTTCCTCAGTGCCTGATTCGAAAAGTCTCTAGGTGTTATTTCCTAAGTTCTATAGATGAAAATTTTTGAGACTTTTTTTGTCTATGAAACCTGTTGCTCTGCTAACGAGTCCCTTTACTTGAAATGTTCACCAAATGTACCATTTTGCTATCTGATAATTTTTCCCTATGCTACTATTACTTACTTCTAAAAAATATGTTTATATGTACAATAGGGTTTATATTTTTCCCTAATTTGTATTATATTGCAGAAAAATTTTGCTGGCTAAAAACCCAAAAAATATTTTCAAGGGTTTTCTGAACTTGTTTTACCTACAAACTAATCATCCAACTAATATGAGTTGGTGATTCAGTCTTTTGGTGCTCATGACTTTCTTTTACCTTATCTACTTGCTTTTCAAGAATTACAATGTAGGATCATGAAACTGTTTTCCTTAAAAAAAGACTTTTCTTGCTGTCTCTAACAAGATGAAGTGTCCTTAACAGTTTATAGTGTCAAACATTGAAGTAAATACCAGATAATGCAAATCCAACTACATTAATAATGATTGATCATTTTACATGCATAAAGGTATCCTTAATTCAGAGAAAAGTAAATTAAAACCTTATTCTTAATGTTTACGTAAAGCTTCCAATAGATCTAATACCTTCCCTACACTGTTGTTATTTTTAATTTTTTTCAGTATTCAATCTTGTTCTCATGCCTACTGAAAAATTATACCTTTCCCCAAATATGTATCGAATCCCGTAAATATATCAGGAAAGTCATTAGGAAACCAGAATAGTGTAGCAGACCATAAATGTTGCCTCTTTAATGCTTTCAACCTTCCTTTTGTAATAACAGCAGTCCCTTTATCACTCACCATCCAGATTACTGAGAGTTACAAATGTTTGGGCCAAGGAGTCTCAAGGGTTATAGAAATATAAACATTGATTTACCATACCACCCTTTGGGAGAATAGTCTATCTATAAGCCTGGTAAAGTAATAGGGAAAGAGATGCTCTGCTCTGTGAATTTCAGTTTGTCAGTGAACATTTCCAAATTTTTACTTGAGCTGCAGAGCTGAAAATGCATTCCTATGAAAATTGGAAGTGACGATAAAAAGTACTTCTTATAATAACATTTCAAAGTGCTGGTCAGATTCTTTGATTACTTCCTCTTAAACTTCATTGAAACTTATTCTCTCTCTATAAAAATAATGTATTGCAGCATCCAAGGCATCTTGAATGTAATTGCTTATCTTACTTTAATTAACGTAACCTAAAATGTTTAACTAATCTGGAGATATATTTGAAATAGTGTAACTGAAAATTAGGTTTTGAAAACAAAAGGAGAAAACAGGAATAGAAGGAATTAAGAAAACTCAAATTAATCTTGTTCTGTAGATGAATTGATTTTTATTCCATTATTTACTTTTCCTTGATCCTTACCGGTGACCTTGATTTTATTTGTGCCGAAGAAACAGTTTACCAGTTATATGGCTTGCTTTTAATGAGAACAGTAAAAAAAAAAAATATCCACAAAGAAATTAGAAACATATTTACTACTTTCCACTTCAAGATCCCAAAGCACTTAATAAACATTTATTAATTAAGCTTCATCCCCAATCCTGTGAAGATAAATACATTATAGATTTCTATTTATAGACGGGAAAACTAAGTCACAGCATGCTGAAGACAGTTGGCTACCACCCCACATTACATGTGAGCCTCAGCCAGCAAGAGAAATCTGGGGCCCGATCCTTCGCAAGGATCTGCTTTTAAAGAAGTACAAAATAAGCACTTTTTTAAAAAGTGCTTTTAAAGAAGTACAAAGTAGGATCTGCTTTTAAAAAAGTACAACAACTGTATAGCTCTGTTTTCATTTCTACATTGATTTTTTTCACTCATTTAAATTTGTCCTCCACCTGAATTTTTTCAGTGAACAGGGAAAGAAAGGGAAAAAAAACCCACCATTTTTTTATTTAAGAAAATGTTCAAGCAAGATGAAAATTTTTTCTAGGTTTTTGTTTGCTTTGTTTATAAATCAAGAGATTTATAAATTGTCATTTAGAACACAATAAGGCAGTTTAACTCAATTTAGCAATGAAGTCAGTGTTTTTCCAAGCTATCAAGTTAGTGCCTTATTAAAATCCCAGTGGCACTGGAGTATCTGAGGTGGGGAAAAAAAGGTTAAACTGCATATCAACTACTGAAGGGAGCTGAAAGGATGTGGAGCCCAATTAAACCTTCAGCACTGCTCTTTCTCATAAACACTTGCTACTTTATTCCCTCTGGAACACATTTCGAGGCAGCTAAAGTGGGAACCCAGCAAGAACCTTTTCATGAGAGCTCTGTTATTGAGCCTCAGGTCCAGCCCAGTCCTTCTGGGTGAAAGGCTTCATACTCCCTCTCTATTAATCATCATCTGGCCTTCTAACACCTGGGACTGACTCCAACTCCCACTGTTGCTATATTGACAATATTCCCTGTTGATTTCCTCATTTTCTCAGCCAAGGCTAGAATGACCTCTTTAAAATTCTTTATAAACGTCAGTAATTGCCGCATCAAACTTCAATTCATTACTTTCCCAGGCCTCATGTATTTTGATGATATGAAAGTTGACCACATTTACATGCAAATTGAAGTTTTATATTAATAAGGGCCAGTAAAAAGAGATTGCATGGTAATACTCCATTATGACTTTTAAATACATTTGCCCATGTCTCGACTTGGCATTAGCATGGTCAGACCATGAGGAAATCATGTTGGTCTGATTGCAATTTTGTTTTCCAATTGAAAGTACAATTTCATCAGGTTTCCCTGTCATTTCTAATAATGACTTAAGTTTGCTTGCTAAATTGAAGAATTTCTCTGGGCCTCTAGATGGGCTGGGAAACAGGTGAGGAGACAGCTGCTTCTATATGAAGTGCTTCATTATGAACTACCACTATATTCAACCCCATAAGGCTTGTTTGATGATAGAAACAAAATTACTGAAGGTCTAGTGCAGCTGAGATTGATTATCTTAAGCATATTAACTTTTAACATAAAACTTTGGAAGCACAACAGTTCATCTGTGAACAGAGTCGTTAATACCCTGATCAAAGGGTCCTTAACCTTTTAGACTGCTATTTCATTGTTTGGCCTCAGATTTTATTCACTGTTATACGCTAGGCAGGAAAAGAAATACAGCAACATTCTGCAGAAAGGGAATTGTGCATGTTAATGCAAAAACTCAAGAAATCACTTTTCGAAACATGTTCAGTTAGGAATCCTGAAGAGTACATAGTCACAATATGAAATCCATGACCCCATGGTGATGTCACTGAAGTAACATTTTTGTTATTAATTATAAAAACCTGATTATATTTCTCACTGGACAATAAATAAATTACAAAAACTTGTGTATCAATGGCTGGCTACAGTAGAATTGAAAAAAAAAGAGTCCCTATAGCTCTAATACATTATATTCCTGTTTGCTGTTAAATGTTCTTTTTTGGGGGGGATTCCATAGAGACCAACAATGCTGCCGGAGACAAAGAAATAACAAAGTACTTTTATAAAATGTAGTTTACCATGTAAATGTCCTGGTTGATGAAAGTCATGTTTAAATAAAAGTATATGTGATATTATGTTAGAAACTCAAGCGAAGATGCAGCAAGTTTATTCATGTAGAGGCTTTTTGTACTCTGAGACCCCTCAGTGTTAGTGGGACTATCAGGGAAGTGCATACATAGGGGCTTGTTTGTGCAGACTCTTGTTTTCCTATATAATCTTCTAAGACAGTAATAGGTGACATTTCTTGAATGTACACATTTGTCATTGCAATAATTTTGGAAGTAACTGATGTGGTAGAACTGGACTGTACACTTACTACTTAAAAAGTAAACTGTGATCCAGTAGGACCATCAGCCTAGACAGATCTCTCCCATTTTTGCAAAAACCCACAGACCTCTGTAAAGTCAGAAAATGATTCAAGCTCCTCTTACATGAGTCTTTATGTGGGTATTGGAGTTGGAGTTGATAGTTCAATATCATTTATATCTCCTCAGAATTGTGCCTTGCGTAGGCCCAGTAATTGGATGATAAAGCTCAATTTTATTAAAATACTTCCTCATTGTTCTGTTTTCCAACAGAATTACTTTGGTCTTTTATAACAGATAAGTTTTCAACAGCAGCTTGAATAGAGAGAGGTCAATGAGCGTATGATAATACCATAACATTTCTTATCAGTGTTTATAATAAATATTTACACTGGGAATTGTTTAACTTATCATACCATAGTCTCAGTTACCTCTATTTGCTATCAAAATATAGTACTATGACTTTATTTGATAGTTCTGCCTTTCAGATAAAAGCAACAACAAGTAAATTGCTTGTCCTAATAAAAAGTCTAGTCAAAAGGGTTACCATATGACTAAAGCAATGATCAGCTTTTTTAGTCCAGTGCATAAGAGACTGGTGCCTGTTTCTCCACAACCCTTCTTACCAGCCTGAGCATGATTGTCAAGAAGAGAATGAGAACCGAATCTAAACTCTTCACCTTCAAAAGTGTGGGTTGTGCTGCCCAAGCTAGCCCGAAAACTCAGAATAAAAGCAGTTGTGGAATGGGTTTCTTGCCTCTAGAAAATCAGTTCTTTAAGTCTTTGAGAGGTGTTTTTTTTGTCTTTACAGTTTCTGTTATGGTAACTTGAAATTGATAATGAGGATATGGGTGCAGGAGTTTTTCTTTGTAAAAATGTGGAGAATGTAAATATGTTTCATTTCTGCTGAAAGTGGTCACCTTGTTTAAATAGAAATATAGCAAATAATTTCTCTTGAAATACCTGAGTAATTCTGTGTGTATAAATATATATGTGTGTTTATAAAACGGCTATAAAACTCTGGAAATCTTCCACCTGAAGAAGTAAAGCCCATAGATAACATATAACCTTGAAAAAGAAAGAGCACCAATAAATGAAGTGGTAATTAGGAATGTCTACTAATGATCGTGGTGGATTTCAGGATATCACAATGGTTGTACAGTTAAGATTTAAAAAAAAGAAGATTAAAAAATTGTCATAAAGATTAATGAAGATGATAGCTAAACCTGGTTATTTCTCTCATGTGGTCTCTTTCGTCATCTACCACATACGACCATAAACAGGAATCAAAAAAGTACAAGTAGTCTATATAGGAACCAGTGCCAAGGAAGAATGTAACAGGATCAGGTAAGTGTTTCAGAGCCTAAAGAGAGGAAGAGTTAGCTTATCTGTGCAAATGCAGACTGTTATTAAAAGCATAAGAACATCCAGATATCAGGAATGAAGCCATCATTAATATGATACAAAGAACTTTAATTCCTTCTCCTTGAAACTGTAAGCAGTGAAAGGCAGATGGACCTGCTAATTTATTTTTTTTTCCCAAAGCTATGTTATTACTCAGGGAGTTGGTGCAAAGTTCATTTCTTCAAAAATTTTTACCCTGGACATATATTTCTGGTGATATTAGAGAGATTTTTTATGGAGATCCAAAGACTTGATATGAAAACTGAAGAGCAATTTAAAAACAAACAGCCATAGAAATAATACTTATCTAAATAAGAAATTTAAAAGAAGATAGGAAAACAAATCAAAGGCAGATATCAGAAACTGGAGCTGAAGGAAGATTATCTAACCTTTTGCCAAACACAAAACTGGTAATTATCTTCAGTGTGTGATTGTTTGTTGCTAATAGATATTACTGTTCTAGATTGAATAGGACCAGGTTTTTCTCATTTTTCTTCAGGTCAGCACTGCTACCTCCCACACCCTGTATGGAATTATACCATTTAATCAGAGATACGGTTATTTATATATGTTTGTTATAATACTTCTGCTCCTCTGGAGACCAGTTCCAGAGGTCTGTTTCCTCAGCAGACCATTACTAACCCAAACGCTGGAATGACACCATTGGTGAGGACTTCAGGCAGTCTCTCTGTCTGAGTTTCTGAAGTGTTTCAAATGACTGAGATACTAGTATCTGGAGTCTGAGAGACTTCAAACTCTTATGACTGAGAGAGGAGTATAATATGTGTTGTAATTGCATTCTAGTATTTCAGAAACTTAAATCAAAAAGAGGTTAAAAATTTATAATATGTTACTCTCCAGCTAAGCATAGGCTAGCAGTTTGAATGCATTGATCCGAGAGAGATGTGGATTACTTGGGAAGAATCAGGAGGAGATAGCTGAATTCAGAAAGATATAGAGATAATGCCTTCCAAGAGACAGCAGAAGGAACTGTTGCTCTTCAGGCTGAGAAACAGAGATAGTTTAGGGAACCAAATTCAGGTACATTTAAATATTGTAACAGCACAGTAGAAAGAAATAAATTATTCTTAATGTTCATTGAGCATAAGAGAAGTAAGGTATTAAACTATAATAAGGGAAACTAAAGTTGGAGATTGGGTGGGAAACACATGAAGGTAGTGACAGCTGAATGTAGGAATAGACCACCTGGGGAGGCTGCAGAACCTCCACCATCAGAGGTGATAAAGAACACTTAGACAACATTTGTCTGGAAAGATTTAGCTATAATTGTTTCAGGATCTGGCCACAGGAATGGATTACACGGGTTCATGAGTGCTTTCCAACCCCGTTTGCTGAGAGGAGTCCCTGAATTTTTAGGCTAAAATAATGATTAATGCAAATATTTCTACTTTCTAACTTTGGTTAAAACTGTTCATAGTATTTCAAACATTTCTTACTATGGTTTGTATTTCTTACTGTTACTTGTATATTAATTTATTATCTATTTTACTCTGTAACTACATAGTAGTCTTTCTTTCTTGATGGTGACTGGGAACTATTAAATGTAAGTTGACAAAAAAGTATTAATAGATTTTTAGGACTAACTTTGTGAAGGCTTCTGTAGCAAAAAATAGACTTATCTGGTGGGAAGGTAAAAAAGGACTATAATAGCTTATCCAAAACATTGTCTCCAGATTACCTCAACATTACCTCTCATCTTCCATTTAAAAAAGGAAAATGATTGGACATATATCTGAAGAACTATGTTATCCTGCTATCCCCTACTATTAGTTGAAGAAGATTTTNGAAACTTAGACATTTTTTTTTTTTTTTTTTTTTTTGGGGGGGGGGATGGGGAGAGGGATGGGGTTCAAAGGGTTATGAATAAAAGCAGTAGTACCTGTATGCTGGTGATCCAAAGTAATAGAATAACGAGGTAGGATACAATAGT
>VXBO01003571.1:13263-32185 GCA_013400135.1 Rhinoptilus africanus | reverse complement strand
GTCATCACTATACTTGATTTCTGAGCTCTCATAGCATTCTGTAACATACAGGGACACTCCACTGCCTCTACTTTCCTGTCTATCCCTCGTGAAGAGCTTGTAGCCATTGACTGTGGCACTCCAGTCGTGTGAGGCATCCCACCACGTTTCTGTGATAGCCACTATGTTATACTTCTCCTGGTGCACCATGGCTTCAGGTTCCCCCTGTTTGCTGCTCCTACTGCGTGCATTGGTATAGGTGCACTTCAGATGAGCTAGTGATTCCAACACCTTTTGGTGAATGTGGGCCCCATTTCCTACCAGACCCTTCTTGGGTGCTTCCATGATTTCTAAACGTCTATCCCTTCCCTCAAATGAAATGGCAGAGTGAGAGTCCTCACTAGTCCACCATCCTTCAAGCCCTGACATGCTTCCCTTGGGTTTAATCCCGACAGGCCCAGTTGTCTCCCCTTCCCCCTAATATCTAGTTTAAAGCCCTGTCAATGAGCCCTGCTAACTCCTGCCCCCAGATTGTTTTCCCCCTCTGGGACATCCCAGCTGCCACCAGCAGGACAGGTGTCTTGTACAGCAGACTGTGATCAAAAAACCCGAAGCCCTGCGGATAACACCAGTCCCGAAGTCACAAGTTGACCTGTTGCCTCTTCCTGTTGATTTCCTCATCCATGATTGCCACTGAAGGGTTAGAGGAGAACACAACTTGCGTTCCTGGTCCCTTAAGCATCCATCCCAAGGCTCTAAAATCTCTTTTAATTGATTTTGGGTTCCTTCTACCCACTTTATCACTACCTACCTGAAATACTAAATGGGGGTAATAATCAGAGGGGTTTACTAGGGCAGGAAGTTTGTCCAACACGTCCCTAACCCGTGCCCCAGGGAGGCAGCAGACTTCCCCGTGAAGTGGTTCAGGAGAGCATATTGGCCCCTCTGCCCCCCTCAGTAGACAGTCACCCACCACAATGACCTGTCTGCTTTTTTTCTCTTGAAGCCTGTTGTGATGCCAGGTCTATGGCGACTTGGCCTTTCTCACATTTCTGGCCTGGGAGTACTGTCCTCCTCTCCAACAGCCAGTTCCTTCTTCAGGAGTCCATACCTGTTCTGCAAAGGTAACTGGGAAGGTGAGAGGGGCTGGGAGGGATTCGCCTGCTTCCCTGAGCAGGGACCTGTTTCCATTCCCCCCTTTCTCTGAGATCCCCTCCTACTGCCTGGTGACAAGAGGGGACAGGGTCCTCTGATTTGTGTGGGGCGTCAACCTGTTCTCCTCCCAGGGAGTGGGTCCACCAGTCAGTCTCTCTCTCACGTTCCCTGATAACACCTCAGCCTCTCCACTTATCCTTCAGCTCAGCCCCCTGTCCGAGCGGAGCATTCACCGGTTCACATCTGACACAGGTGTTGTCTCTGCTACCCTCTATTGCAAGTCCCAGGCTCCGGCACTCTCTGCAGCCAGAGACCTGGACATCCACATGTTTGCGTCCGGGCTCTGTCTAGGTGCCCACAGCTTTTCTAACAACAGCCTTTGACCGGGTAGCCACCATGGCTGAATTTCTGCAAGGAACCGACACCTTGCGACTCGAGGGTCATCTGGGATGAGCGCCCTCCTCCTCTGGCCACTTAGAGGGATAGAATTTACCTCTTACACTGGCAGAGGCACAGCGCCCTGCCGTACAAGCTGCAGCAAGCTGAGGCACCCGCCGGGGCGCACACACAAGCACTGGTTGCTTGCCCTGTTTGCAGGGACTAGACTCCCTCGGGCTTCTTATAGCCCAGTGGCTTGACCAACCAGGGGTGGTGCTGCTTCCACCCAGGCTCTCTCAGCAGCCCACCTGCCAACTGGCAGCCCCCAGCATGAGCAGAGGGCTTTTCCTGGCTTCAAAAAGGCCCAAGAGCTTTTCGTCGGCCCTTTTTGCTGTAGATCCGTTCCCCAGTGTAGTCTTTCCTGCCTGAAGCTGGTCTCCATAGCAATGGTAGGGGTGTAGGTTTATGTTTTCCACTACTTGAAGGGTATTAAACTATCTTTAGTCAGCCCCTTCCAATTTGTGAAGAGAAACCATCAGTACTGTAAGAAATGCTAGCAATCTTTGTGCAGCTTTGTGTGTGATGTAAGTTTTCACCAAGATCATAGAGAACTGAAATTTTTGAAGACTCAAAACATAAAAATCAGTTGCTCTTCCCCCTTCCTCGAAGAGACTTTTTTTTTTTTTTTGAAATGAAGATGGAATAAAAGGTCTCCGTTTCAAAGAACAAACAAACAAACAAATAAACAATCTATTTGGCATGCACTAATCAGTTGTACAATGTTGCTACCAAAGCTAATTCTTTGGAAAAAAAAAAGGCAGGTGAAGAGAAGATGGCGCAGAAAAAACTGTATATACATAGGTTGCCAGTTTTTCCAGGATACTTACCTCTCAAGTGCGTGCTACACACTTTGGCTAGCCTTCTAGCTTTTAAACTCATTCTTTATGATGATAATGAATATGGCAGGCAGCAGATGCTTCATCTTGACCATGAAAGAGAGGGAAAAGTGTGACTCTGGATGTTCTTAAGAAAATGAAGATCGTGATCAACAGACACTTGGGAGATTAACATGAACACTGTGTTCAGAGCACATTCAAAAATGTGGAGAAACTCATTAATGTTATAGCATATGACTACTCTCCAGGGTTAAAGAAACATGATAAAGTTTATGTTAGTATAGATACGAGTGGACTACCAAATAAATAATTCAATTAATTCAAACTCTCTCTCTCTTTTGTTGTAAAGAACCTCTCCTTTATTCCTGGTGCATGTTTCTTTTTTCTTTTGTTCTGTGGAAAAACAAATAGCTGAGCTTGATGAGCATGTGTGTTTGTTACAAGCATTTGTTATCTGTGAGCTAGTATACAAGCTCTCTGAAGCCAAAGAACATTAAAAGTGGGCAAGCTCTTCAACTCCCATGAAAATTAGAAACCAGATAGAAGAAGTGCAAGGGAAAAATAGAAAATGGCAGGATGTATTTTGAAAGATGAAAGGAACCTAGAAGAGCAGCAGTCTAATTAAACCAGAAGTGGATATGCTACAACCAGAGCACTCTTCTGTAAATGATACATCGTTAAAAGACATTAAAGCTTCATTCCTGAGGAAAATTTGTAACTACTAAAATAAGATGAGAAAAACATGAGAGAGAGAGAGACTAAATTAATGTTGTAAACTCCAACCCCCTAAGAATAAAGATAAAGGACTGGAAGAAAAATACCTTTTAAATAAACTAATTTTAGAAGACATCAGAGAAAAAAAAATACAGATGATTAGAATGAAAAAAATAGCCAGTCATAAGAGCTAAAATGTTGATTATAATTATTTCCGTATCTTCTACTATCCTATTCATATGATCAAAATATTCTTCATAAATTTGACAAAGGTGTCACAGCACCCACAGTAGTACATAGTAATCTTTTATTGCTGCATCACGATAGAGGCTAACTTCTCAAAAGCAATCGTAATTTTTGGATACTGTACCTTTTAGATACCTGACATCTGACTTATAACAGGCCTGATTTCTAGGTGAGCTAATTACTCTACTCCACCTGAAGTCTGCAGAAGTTCCTGTGACATCTTTTGAGCCTATGACGTTACTCTCTAGTCACAAAAAAAGTAGATGCATCCACTACCTGTAGCCAGTTCTGCAGCAGGGTCTTTAAACCATGAATCACACAAATCCATGGCACAGTCAGAAGCAGAAAGATTTGTACCTAACTACCCATTTTTATTTTTCACAGTGTGACCATCCTGGCTATGCTATGGATAGCTGGACCAAACAATTAAGAAACAGGTTCAGTAAAACATTGCTGTGAAGATGCTGTAATAGTTATATGATGCTTTTACTTCCTTTTGACAAGCATATACTAAAACATGAATGCTCAAGGGTAATTGAACTGTATATGATACTCAAACATGCATTAGCAATGTGTAAAAGACTAGGAGATAACCTTAAAATCTGCAACAGGAATATCATCTGAGGTCACCAGTAAACAACTGGTTCCATAAATGATCCAGAAGTAATAGTGATTCATTGGGAGTCCATCCCAGGAAGAGAGAAACAAATTTTCCCTGTTTTTTTTTTTTTTTTCACTAAAGCAGCTGCTTTTATAATGTGGTTTTATTTGCTTGGATGAGGGCTTGCAATGTGGAACAATTTGCAAAGTTAAATATGAAAAGCAAGGGTGTAAAACATTGTTGTGAAAACATACTTGTATTTTAAAAATTATGTTTCCACGCAGTTAATCAAGATATGTTTGACATTCAACAGAACCAAAATATTTTGGTCCTTAAGTCAATAGAGGAAAAAAGGAAAACAAAGGACAAGAGAGCCTAGTCTCTCCCAGTGTGATCTACTGCAGTGTTATTCATCTCAAATAGTCCTTTCACAGCTTCCACCAAGAAAGATCATGGATTATATTTTCTTAGATTATATATTTTTAAGACTGTGCTCCTCTAGCTTGAGGGAGACCCAGGGATCACAAGGTTTCTTATTACTATATCTATGTAACTGATAAATAGTTACATATCGTCATTTATGTTAATATAGAAATAAAGAAAATTAAATAGTAAAACCAGTAACTATCAAGCTGGCTTTAAAAAGGTAAACCTAAATCTCCACAGACTATTACCATGGCAGATGGTGTTTGAGGAAAGACCAAACCCAAGCAGAGTTTAAGCTTCTTGTAAAGGCAGTATTCTTGCTGTGACCCAAGACGTGGGAGAGCTGAAGATGAAATGACTAATTAGGAAATCCTGTGGTCAGGATCATAAGCATATAGTTAGTATATAAAATTAAATGACAATTGTTAGATAGTGGGCTGACCTCTTACACGTTCAGATCTTGAGACGGTTTGCGGGAAGCAAACCCAATAATTTTGTTATATTACAGGGCAAAGTGCACAAAAGAAGGGAAGCAGTAACAAGCACATGTAAAAGGATCACTACCTCCCACAGGACCTGGAGGAAGTCACGTACATGCCTTTGCTGTGCAGGCATTATGGGAAATTTAATCCCTTTGCCGTTGTCTGTGTTGTAGATTCACTATTCTGACCATCCCCAACTAAACTTAGTTTTAAATGTTATTTCATATGCAGTCTTAGTAATTCTTATGGAAGTAATCAAACTTTGCAAAATATGAGATTGTTCAGCTCTTAAGTTATATTAATGATCTTAGGACTAGTTTCAAGATATGGAGTTGGTAATTATTCTTGTGTTACACAAAAATTCCCTGATATTTGCTCCAGTATGAATGGATATAGTTTTTAAGAATTTGAGTTGTGATGTATTCCTTTGCAAAGCTTCCTTTTACTTTTCAGGGTGATTGTTATCTGCATAACTTTCATGAGAGAGTTTGGTGTTAAACTGTCAGGTATGACGTGGGTAAAATCCTGGGTCATGGCTAATACATGTGAATAGCGCAGAAGCATACTCCAGCCCTTTTGAATGGAGAAGTGGCAGCAGCGCATATACTGAGAGTAGATTCTTGAGTCTCTGAAAACTGACTCTATCGACCCTCTCAGCTTACCAGGATGCTCAGCGTAACACATAGTTAGAAGATCAGTAAATGTCAGGCAGATCCTTGGAGAGGAAAGGGTACAAAGGGGCAAGGAAAATTATAAAAAAAGCACTCATAAGCAAGACAGAAAAATTATTAGACATAACTTCTGTCACCAAACAAGACAGGGAGAGAAAAAGAAACTTTCTTCAAGACAACAAATCCAACAGCAATGAAGAAATGCAGCTGGGGTCAGCTTATATTATGTAACAAAGGTGAAGCAGGCCATGGGATAGACTGAAACAGCAGTCCTTTGTGGAAGGAACCAATTCTTTCAGTGCTGCACTTATTANTCACATGATACTTTTACAATAATCAACTTTTTCCCCACCCATGGCAGGGGTGTGGAACTAGATGATCTTTAATGTCTCTTCCAATCCAAACATTTCTATAAGTCTATGATTTTAACTTCATCTATGAATCTTATCTAAATGAACATTTCTAATTTGGCTACTCATTATGCAGAAACACTGTCTCAAGTGAACAACTCTGTGGTGAAGTAGGGGCTAAATGGACTTCAACTACTGACATTGATACTGCTCAGTTCAGTGCATTTGCCTGAGATTTCCAAATATTTGGCATGTACAAATCTCAAAAATGTCACTCCACATATGCAGGCAATGTATTCAGAAGTAGTAAATCCAAGATAATACATGCAGTTCACATGCCTATTTCCTATTCAGAAATAGCTATACGTCCTCCCTGCTTTTAGTATATTAAAAAAATATCTGAGAATAAACGTCATAATTTGGAAATCAGTGTCCAATATTGTTATGCCTAAGTCTTGGAACTGTGATTTTCCTGTTTTAAAGTGAGGAGAAAGTACATTGTTTTGATAAATTTTATGTGATTTAAAGAAATTTTAATTATTTCATTTTATCTGCATATACTATGAAGATGATATAAAGAAGCATAACAACTATATGTGAAATTCTTTGCTTGGTAAATCTGTTTCTGAAATCGATTGATATTTTATTTGTATGAACAGCCTAGAACTGAACAAAAAAGAACTACCTCTTAAGTCATACAGTACAACTCATTAGGAAAACGTTGCTTAGACGTATTTTCTAAGTATCTGATTTTCAATGAATATAGGTATATTTAGAAAACTATGTTTTCTGCTTCATATCCTCATGTTCTTGCTGAACCAGTTTACCTCACAATGTTCAGTACAGTGTTTTCGCACTTTAGGACAACTTCAAATTAAATATTATCAGAGTAGCAGATAAAAAGGACCTAAAAGGAAGCTGAGTGACCTAGAAAATACTTTGAATGGAAACAGTTTTTGCTGTTAACAGTCTTATTTCCTGCATAATCTTAGTCACATTTCTACTCAAGACAGTCTTCAAATACTTGCGTAACAACGCATGTAAAATTGTAGCAGTTATTTTAAGAGCTAGAGTCCTTTTCACTGGGCCATCCAAACAACTTGGTCAGTTCTTCTCCTCGTCTAATTTCTGTATAATGACATGTAAATAAGACAATTTTCAATGTTTGAGTCAAAAGTCAATTTCCTGGTGGTCAGTGTTTACTTCTAGGGTTTTGAACCCTCGTGCTAAAAAAGAAATTGAACCTGCTGCTGCCCAAGTTGATCAATTAAGCCCCTGACTCATGCTAGATGCTGCTATGGCCATGGCTAAACAATATTTTTTTAGAGTATATTTTGTATTCTGAGCATATCTCTCAGATGAAGGCCTATGTGAGCACAAAGTGTTGTTCATCTGTAGAACGTAATAGGGCTTGAGGTATCTAATTCTGCTGATCACAGTGCTGTTTGACTCTGCCAGTGCTGGAAACTCCCAAAGTAGGTGCTGAAGTTGTAGTTCTATGCTGAAAATTCTGACACTTTCAGACTTTATTTACCTTTGCAATTATATGGCAACTTGGAGATTTTAAATTTATGCCATCTCATTAGGTGCTATTTAGTTATTTAAGACTGATTCAGTTACTAGGGGCAAATTAAAGGAGAAATGAAGCAGGGCGAAGAAATTTTTCTAGGAACACATGATGGGTTACAAGCTTTGCAAAATAAAAGTATAAATATATTTCTGCACTTCACAATACAGCTATCCCTAAGGGAAAAGTGCTTATGTAAAATGTGTACATCAAAGGACTGTGTATACTCTAGAATGCATTTACCTTCTCTCACAAATGCCACTGGAGTGTGAGCCTCTATGTTTTCTACTCGCTCTTTTGTTGCCCTTTTGTCTGTTACTACTTTCTACCTTCACGTCTGTCTTTATCCTTCCTTTTTCTGCCTACTTGATTGTTTGTGTTTCTTTAAAAGCTCAGTGACTGGAAAATGAAGGCAAGGGATCTTGCTTATGAGAGTGTGGTGTTCTGAAATAACCATCATTGCTTTTGCAGATAGAACCATGGCAATCCTTGCTTTATGTATAGACAGACTAGATCTTATAAGTGCACTGATTACAACCCACATATCCGATTGGAATAAGCAGAAGAAGCAATTAGCTCATCTTGAGTTAAGAAACAATTTTATTTACTCCTGTCAAAATCTTTGCAAAATGCAAAATGATAGGCAGGTTTACTGTCACTGGTGCTTCAATCCATTGATCTCTTGTTAAAGGTTGTGAAACCAAAACTAATGTAAGTGCAGAAGGGCACAAAGTGAAACACTTTATTATTTCATGAATAGCTGTATGCAGTGGAAAGTTTCACTGATTTCTGACTTCTGGGAGATTCGGAAGGGTAAACTCAAGGACAAAAAAACAATAAAAACCCCACCAAACAAGCAGTGCAGTACAGCAAATGTCAAAGTTCTGATGTAGCAGAAAAATCAATCTAAAAATCACAGCAAAAATAGACAACAAAAATATCTGTAAGAACTTTTCTACAGGGCATAGGTATTTCAGCTCACATCTCGGAACCAGGGGCATTTTAGGATTCACCTCTTGAACGGCAGGAGACTATAATCTTGCAAATGGTTTTGATAGGGAGCAGCATATATCTGAACTGTCCCAACAACTCATCAGGGACCAAATTGTTACTGAGACAAAGATTCAGCCCTTCTTCCACTGCTGTGACAGACAGTTACCCTAGTGCCCTTTTGGGAGAACAGCATCTTTACTTGGACAGTGAGAGAGAGAAACTGAGCTTTCTGTCCACTCAGTCACTGTGGGCAAGTTTTGGCAAACAATCACCACAGACTTGATGAAACAGTAAACTAAAGGATGTAGTCCACAGTGTCTTTACTGAGTAAAAGTTATCATACGGGATGTAGAACAATTTCTTATACTAGATCTGAGCCTAACACTGACCAATAAATGTTATTTTTATACAGTTCCCTTGAATGAGAAGTTGGCCACTATTTTTTATCCTGTCAAACCCTACACTGCAAATGGCTCTAAACAGAGAAAGGTGCAGCGCCAGCCCAGCAGTATGCCTTCCAGCCTCACTGAAGTGGGAGTCTGGACACCATCAGCAGCAAGAGGCAGCTGCAGTTCTGCGCCGTGGCTAAAAGGCAGACCCTGACTTGGTAGTTGTGTGTGGCACGTGAACATGTTCATCAGCTGCAAGACCTGTATGCTGCGGGCAGACCATGGGCGGAAAGTGTATCCTGTCTGCCAGAGCACAAGGAACAGCAAAGGGTCTTGTGCCACCGTTCATTTCTGCCAAAATGAAAAGTGGTGTGAGCACTGTGACTGTTCACAGGAGGTACAGCACAGGGTATATTCCCGGGATATACTGAAATTAGAAGGTTGATCCATAGACATAAATCAGGTTAGGCTTATATGTAACACCATCCTAAAGTTTATTGTATTAGTTCTACTAAAGTGCATGCTTCTTTCCATTGCAGGCACAGATGTTTTTAAATTAAAAACAATGTAATTTCATTGTAACTGTGTTCCATTCCAATTTAATTATTAAAGAACAATAATTCCAAGGAGTTCCTCTAGCAAAAAAACCTACTTCTGGATTGATGACTTTTGACAAATTGATAATATTCATTTGATAAAACATAAATGCCTAAAAATAGTGAATTGTACAATCTCATTCTAATTGGAATCAGTGTTTCAGTCAAGCTTGTTAGCACAGCAGAAAACAAACAAAAAAAATCTTTGGAAACTAAAAACAATCCAATTAAATCCATCAACCAGTCTATGCGATTTAGTTTGGCAATCTTAATTGCAGTATATTTGTCTTAATTTTGATTTCTTACTTTGTCATGCTACCCAAGGTCCCTCACACAGTCAAGAAAAATTAAAAATACCCCAGATACACAGAAGCCACTGCTGACATAAACTGTTAATAATGAAAATATGGACCAACAAAGGAAACACACTAATGTTGAATCTGTCTGAAAGCATATTGATTCTCCAGTACATTAATCCTTTACACTGAAGAATTATTGCCAAAGAATGAGTCACAGGACAAAATATAAGATGTATTTTTCACTGTTCTCATTTACAATATTTTAAAAATGCGATTAATTTTTTAAATTATATTTTAATTTAACACACTTAAGTCCAAAGGATGGGATCTTTCTCAGAGGGTATTACATACCAACTATCACAGTGGTATTTGGTACAGAAAATTTAGTAAAAATTTTATATACACATATACATATATCTATAGATACATATACATAAAAGATAGAAATGAGATTAAAACTCATCTAATTATAAAGAAATGTTCAGATACTACAGGCAAAGAAGGTTTATTTGGAAAGTAGATGATGAAAGACTTGTCTAGAAGAAGTTGCACATGCGTTAACTTTTAAACTGACACAGAAAGAGAAACACAGGGAAAAGCTGTGTATGTCATCTGAGTTTATGTCTTTTAGTTTAGTTGTTCTTCTTCCTTACTAAATTAACTTAAAATAAGACTGATTTTGTGAAGTTACTGTGGACTGCCCTTTACAAATATTTAATGAGAATTGCTAAGTTTCACACCTTATACCATTGCCATCTTCTCATGGAAAAAAATCCCATGCTGAAATGCATTTAATAGAAATAATGCAAGTGGTGGGTGAAATGTTTAAAGTGTCCTCCTCACAGTCTTAAGGCATTCTAGAGATCCTTCCTGATGATCAGCATTGACTGAAGATACTTTTTCCTCCTTTGAATTCTGTGATACTAGCTCTCCATATGGCTCAGACAGCTGAAAAAAGAAGACCCCCTATTATCTTTGTCATACTTTGGAGAGGCTGGATGCTTGCTGAAGGATCCCAGTGCTCCTGTTTCTAAATTCTCCACAGAAATATTTGGAAAATATTTATTGTAATTCAGTTACCTTGAAGTCTCACTTAAGAATAAAAATTAAAAACAAAACCAAAAATTATTAAGAACATTAAAACCAGGAAAGGCCATTGAAAAAATATAAAAGGATTTTGGTTTATCTACTTTTGTGAGATCAAATTGGAAAAAAAAATTCTTTCCTTCTCTGATCCTTTTTGATTGGACGTGCAGTTGATTTACAGGTTTCTATATTTGGGCACCTTGTGCATCTAGGGTTACTCATCCTGGGGAGACTGCTTCTCTGTTAGAGGACATAGCTTTTGAACATTTCTGCAGTCATTTCAGATACCAATGTTCTCACTGAAATGGTTTCCTTCCTTTGTGTTACTCAGATATTTCAACTGAGCAGGGTGGCAAGATGAAGGCTTTATTTTCATTGGTGGCTCAGCTGATCCTATGGCTTTCCATGGTTGAAAGGTGGAAGTCTTGCTCCCCTGCAACCTCCAGCAACTGCTCCTAGCCGTGGTCCCAGTCTGCCTCTCAGGCTGGGTCCTTCTGAGAGCTGGTTGAACTCAGCTTCTTAAATCGGGGTAACTGGTGGGAGCACAAGGGAAAGAGCTGGGCTTATTACAGCAGTGAGATGGTGGTAGGTTTGCTCACGCTGCCTTGTCAGCGTAAACAGTCCACTGAGCTGGAAAATGAAAATATCTCCTTAGGTTAGGTGCCACCTTCTGTGCTTGACTGACCCACTCACAAAGAGGAGTGAAAGAGCCTTTCCCCACTTCAGTGACCCAGGTTGAGATTTCATGAAAAAGGCGACAAAGAGCCCTGAGGGAAAGTTGTACATATAGCTTTTTCAGACTTTGCACTCAACATCCTCAGATACAGTCATTTCCTAAGACTTCTGTAAGTCTTCTTTTCCTTCGTTTTGTAGCTTTTTGTTATCTGAAAGCATGTACTCAGCCTTTTAGCCTGATGAACTTCACAGTCCTCAACCAGCTGCTCTACTGTAAGGATGAGTCAAAAGGATAGCTATTCACAGTCTTTCACATTTTGTTTTAGGGTACTGCCTCAAGATTATATAAAAATAAAGGTTCTGGTTCTATAAAATCTGTACAGTAATACTGAATATAAAATTATGGTGTACATTAATTGACTTGGGCTAGAAATGATGTAAACAAGATAGATTTTTTCAATAATTTTTAAAAAATATTTTTAAGCTGCAAATCAGAATAGCAGTGTTTTATACTGATATTAGTGTACATTTGTATCTTACCTTTCTATCTATTTGATACAGGTAAGGCTATCAGAGCAAATAATCATGTATAAAGTTTTTCTAATGGCAATTTAAGAATTGCTGAAGCTTCATAAGACATATCTGAGCTACTGAATTGTACCATAAATCAGTATTTCTTACTATATGATTTGGTAGATATTTTCAGTGACAGATAACGCTACAACCCTTCTTACCCAGAATCTCAGGAGAATGTAGTATACCATTGTGGTATTTCTCACAGTGAAAGAAACTCAACTCCATTATAGAAGGTGAAATTTGATCAGAATACAGGCAAAATAGGAACACTTGCAATTTAACTTGTAATAGTAAAAAAATACGGTTAGATCAAAATCAATAGGCAGTGCCTTGCTAGTAACTTGTGTTGTTGATTCATTTGCTTTTCTAACCTTTCTATTCCAACTGAAGTTTCACTATTTTGAATTTTGTATCAACTCAGAATTAAATTTAAATATAAAAACAATTGGGATTTTTTACTGGAATATCATTGTGGCTTATAAAAGTGTTTCCTTAGGTGAAGTCCATTTAAACTGATGAATACCAATCCTGACATTGCTCCATTCAAGAGCAACGAAAAGGTACCTAATACAACTCCTATAATCTCAAAACTAGCGACAATTAATCTGGCTAAATGTGTGTGTAGACCAGTGGCAAGTGGAGTCCCTCAAGGATCAGTACTGGGACTGTTCTTGTTTAACGTCCTCGTCAGCGACATGGACAGTGGCATAGAGTGCACCCTCAGCAAGTTTGCCAACAACACTAAGCTGTGTGGGGTGGCCGACACGCTGGAGGGAAGGGACCTTGACAGACTGGAGAGGTGGGCCCATGCCAACCTCATGAAGTTCAACAAGACCAAGTGCAAGGTCCTCCATCTGGGTCAGGGCAATCCCAAGCACCGATACAGGCTGGGCAGTGACTGGCTTGAGAGCAGCCCTGAAGAAAAGGACTTGGGGGTGCTGGTGGATGAGAGGCTCAACATGAGCCGTCAGTGTGCACTTGCAGCCCAGAAAGCCAGTTCTATCCTGGGCTGCATCAAGAGAAGTGTGGCCAGCAGGGAGAGGGAGGTGATTCTCCCCCTCTACTCCACTCTTGTGAGATCCTACTTGGAGTACTGTGTCCAGTTCTGGAGCCCATAGTACAAGAAAGATATGGACGTGCTGGAACATATCCAGAGAAGGGCCACGAAGAAGATCAGAGGGATGGATCAGCTCTCCTACGAAGACAGATTGAGAAAGTTGGAGTTGTTCAGTCTGGAGAAAAGAAGGCTTCGAAGAGACCTTATTGTGGCCGACCAGTATCTTAAGGGGGCCTACTAGAAAGGTGGTGAGAGACTTTTCAGGATGTGAGGTAATGGTAGGTTTAGAGGGAATGGATTAAAACTAGAGATGGATTGTTTCAGAATGGACGTGAGGAAGAAGTTCTTCACCATGAGGGTGGTGAGACACTGGAACAGGTTGCCCAGAGAGGTGGTGGAAGCCCCGTCCCTGGAAGTTTTTAAGGCCAGGCTGGATGGGGCTCTGAGCAACCTGATCTAGTGGGAGGTGTCCCTGCCTATGGCAAGGGGGTTGGAACTAGATAATCTCTAAGGTCCTTTCCAAACCTGACAATTCTATGAATCTATGATTCCGTGATTCTATGACAAATCCCAAACTTAAATCACTTTAGCCTCTAAATAAGGGTGTTCTAGACTGCTTTTGGTTTTGGTTTGGTTTTTGTTGTTGTTGGTTTTTTTTTTTTTTTGGTAGCAGCTGTTCACTGTTTCTCTGATTTAATAATAGCTGAAAAGAAATACATTTCCTAGGACCAGTGCACCTGGGATTGTCCCAATTTTCCTATTACCAGTGCTAAATTAAATGAATCAGATAAGTAAATTAATGATACTCCATAGTAGTCTTTAATTCATATACTTTTTCTTTCTCATGTTTGGATGAACAGTGATGCAGTTTTCTTGTGGTTATTCACAAACCTTTATCCATTTTACAGGGTGGGTAATTATGACTCTTAACAGGAACTACTCTTAGTTGCTAGCTGTATTTTATATATGAGATTACACCTCCTCATGGGCCCACTGTAGTTTTGTTCATATTTTGGTGGTCTATCCAGCAGGATTCCTAAATAACTATGTACTAAATAACATAACAAACTATGTTCTTTCTTAGCTGAAAAAGCTGAGAAGTTGTAGGCAGTATATAATGACTCGTATCTGAGAGATAATGAAAATGAACTCTTGAAACCTAATTTGTCTTTATTAGAGGCAATTGGCTCAGGTACTGGACCTGAATGTGTACAGTGAACAGAAACCATTTGTGTTCTCAAAAGTGACTGTCAAGAAAGTATATGAAAACAAGCAGATTAAGACTTGAAAAAACACCAAAGTTGTAATATATTTCAGATACTCTGGTGGTGCTAAGGGAAAGCGGTGTTCTGCTAGTTACACCTTCTTGACAGCATTGAGCCTCACGAAGACCATAGCAAACTGGGAAACAAAACTTTTTAGCCAGTGACGCTTACTCTTTATTATGGATGTGATAAGAATCTTTTCAATTATTGGATGAATTGATAATGATGACTACATTAAGAATGGGGATTATTGATCAGATTATTTGCTCATTTTATGATGGTTTCACAATGATTCATACCGGTTTGGACAGTTCCCTTTTAACATCCTGAACCAGGTTCCCCAGTGGAGTTCACCAGTTAGAGCAAACATATTTCCTTGCTGGGTCTTACCAGATATACTGAATTAATTAAGGAACCTCCACCCCAGCTCAGCAAACACCACCCTTCACCTAGTTATTTGTATCACTAGGTTAGATCAAATCATGATAATGGATCTTCTGGACGTTATCCAGAGCCTGTGACTAGTGGCAGAGAATAAGGTACATGTGGTGGTGTGTACCATCACATGACTTATCAGAGCTCCATGGACAAACAGAAAGGGCTCATCCACCATGGCTGAACAGAAATGGAGTCAATGGCTTGATATAATCATGTATTAGTTAGTATTCCATGATTTTATAATCTCTGTCACATACCAGATAGTATTCTCTAATATTTTTAGATATCTTTGGTTTGCCTGGAATATTTTCAGTAAAGAGTGAGTGATGTTGGAAAAACTGATAGTCTCAACCATGGTGTGGAATGCTCAGCTATCCAGCAATAGAGTCATCATTGTCACTGAAAAGGTTGCATTGATCCCAGGCAGGATATTATTATTCTTCCATTTGCTCTTGAAAGATTCTGTCCTATAACCCCCAAATAATATTTTGTTTTTATTCTTACGAGAAGTAAAATCCAATCTGCATTCTGAAGTATCAGGCAGCAGCGTGCAAATATTATAATACCTTTTTTATTTACAGATGCTGTAGGTAATAGGTACTTCAGGTTTAGTAAAGTGCATGATTGCTTTTTAAACTGAGCGTTTTTTCATAATAATGCATTGTAAATAAATTGTTGTAGTATAAAACATCACCACTCTCTCACAAGCCTCTAAAGTCCTTAAAAGCACTCACTCTTATTTGGCTTTTAAAAACTAGCTATTAATATTTACATTTGTGACTGTGCACGAATACATAAAATCATCGTAAAAGCCAGAGGTTTAAGTGCCTGCCCTTCCATTCACCAGGTCAGAAAGAACTTTTAGATCTGTCTCAGAGGATTTCTTGCTATTACAAATATGAAACTAGGATGTTAAAATGAAAAAGAAGCAAATTTAATAATAATAATAAAAAATACTTGCAAGGGACAGAGCTCAGCTTGATGGCTCCAGAGAGTGGAAGGAGATTATGTTAAAGCATAAATGGAGTTTTAACATTTTTAAATCCAGAAGGTCTAATCTAATCTAATCCTTTTCAATCCAATTTTTTTAATGCAGCCTAGACATCAGATTAAAGCTTGCACTTTTCTTTTTTAGGCCACTGCAAACAGAATCAGCATCTGTGCTGCCTTTCTAATATTCAACATTGCAAAAGGGATTTTAAATGAATCAAAAGGATAATTATGAAAAAGAAACAAAGGAAAAGCTATAAAGTGGATGCCAGGTATCTTATTTTTACTTTAAAGTGTAACAAATTATAATTGCCTTTGATAAATATGCCTTTTCTGGTAAATGAAATAACTAGCTGGGGGAAAAAAAAAAAAAAGAAAAAAGAAGAAGAAAAAGAAGAAGAAGAAGGAGACCCTATTCCTGAGCTTGCATAACACTATAAATGCAATAGTTACACAGGAAGATTTTGGTGAAACAATTCCTTTTATTATTTTTTATTTTTTTGTCAAGTGAACTGATGCCAATAGCTCTATAAAATCAATTATTTGAATTTTAGCTGCTAATTTTTCTAAGACTGATGCTAATGAAATATGTTACTAAACAGATCAAAAGTCCTGCTTTCTTTCCATTGTTTTTCTGATTTATAAATAATGATGCTTTATTGTACAGTTTAAATTTCAAGTGAATCTTAAGTTCTTGCAAAGTGCAAATTAATATACTCTGGATTCCCATATCCCATAGTAAATATAACGTCTCTTCTGCCAGTACAAAGATTTTTCATCTCTTTCTTGCCTGCTGCACCAGTCACATGGTAAACTACTCATTGTTCATGTAACAAATATGACTTATTGAGTCATCCTCTTAACACATTTGTTTCTCCAGAGCAGAGCAGAAATATTCTGTAAGAACTTTTCAGTTAGATTAGCAAATTCTTAAGTGTTACAGTAAAAAAAGTTAAAACATTGATAGAAAGATGACCACTATGTATATATATTGGAATATAATTCTTAAAACACTCAGGCCTGCCTCTGTTCCTGGTAAAGTCAAAAGTCACAGTGGGATTGTCTCCCACAGGACGTCAATTAAGTTAGCAGTGAATATTTTGAAAATCCCACCTGTAAATGTCAGAGATTTCCTACTATTTGGAGATTTGTGGACCCCCTCAAAAATTTGTAGTAGCAAGGCAGAAAATTGAAAAAAGCCATGCATTTAAATGTGAATTTGGTTTTTTTATACATCTTCAATAGGTCTTCTAGGTTCTAGGCATAATTTTGTAGCTCCTATAATTTAAAAAGTCTACTGGATTGGATTTCACCAAGGGGAACCCATAGGTCCACTGAAAACAAGCAGACAACCTCTAGACTTTTTGTTATCTTTATGATAACATTTTTATTTTATTGACAATATCTCAGACTAGCTTTGTTCAAAGCAGGATCAATGAGCTGTGGTGGACAAAGTCATGGAAATAGTTTGTGTCATTATGAATTTGTAGTTATTCAAAAAGAATGAGCACTGATGTGGACTCCAAGTGTAGAAAAGAGGTATGAAGGGGCATGTTCAGGAGAGCCTTGAGTGGTCTGAATAAGGAGCTTTAAGCCTTAATGTTGTTGACAAAAAAAGAAAGAAAAAAGCCACCACAATTTAACATATTGTAAAGCATTTTATTTTACAAAAATCACAAATGTTGACTGTTTAGATTAGCATGGTGGACTCAAGAACCCTTTTAATGTCAAAAATTATGATAAACGAATGATTAAAACACACTATGAGTCACCACAAACTCTTGTGCCTAAAGACAGCACGAAATGAACCTTCGGTGTCTAATCCTGAAGCCGGTCAGGATCAATCTGATGACTCCCCAAAGGACTGCCTAATTCAGGATCCATTTATCCTTTCTGCTTTTTGTATAACACCCTGTAATTAATCAGGTTCAGGATGAAATAAACAGTATGCAAGACAAAAGAAGTGCTGAGCAGTGTTTAAAAGTGGATATGCAGCAATTAATCACAATGTACCATATTCCCCACTCTTTTTTCATGCATAAGAAGGACTGCAGATGAGCAGAATTTAACCCATGCTTATACTTTGAGAGAAAAGCTTTCATGTCACTTCTAAAGTCTCAGAGGTTCTCTCCAAAGAGGACATTTGCAGCGGATGATGTTGAATGCAGTTTTAAGATTTTTTTTGTGTAGGACCATTTTCTGCTACGTCTCCATGAAAGGTGTGCACCTATCTAGACAGGAGTAGCAGCAAAACATCCATCCAGCTCTTCTTAGTACTAAGTTATTCTAACATTGATATTGCTGGGCACATGAGAACAATTGCCTCTTTTAAACCTTCCTGCATTTCGGTTCATTTCTACAATAAATGCCAAAAATGTCAGTGTGTCCTGTGTATGAATGCCAAAATGTCAGTGCAGTTTGTTTAGTGACAGATTGGAAAAGCATGTTATTCAATATTATGAGTGATTTTCTCATGTTGGCAGCCCATGCTGACTCTGTGCTGTTCTTCTGGAAGCATTTTCATGGATGCTACAGGTGCACCATATTCTGCTTTAACTAGAAGAAGACCTGAGTGAACAAGGAAACAGAGACTTTAATGTATTTGAATTGTCCCTCTGGCTGGGGGACTCAAAGGATCAAGAGTATGGACTGCACCTGGGAACATAAATCCATCCTGTAGTTTACACAAAGCTCTTACAGAGGAGGATGTGGTAATGCTGACATAGCACTAACAGCTGTTATTACTGAAGCTTCTCAAAAGTCAGCTATAGCGCAGACCTATCTGTTCCAGTTTACGCGCTATGGCTTTTTTGCTAACATACTTTTGAAAACAGTACCAATAAGCTCTAGATAATTTTAGTTCATATGTGAGAAAACACACTAGTCAGATACTATAAAAAAAGAGAGAATATATATAAAGGATGCATCAGTTTAGATTATACATTTAAATTATCAAAATAAAATTCAGTTAATAATGGGAGAACACCCTAACATTGGTTTAGTGAGTGCACGGGTATTGAAACTGCCTGGGGCAGGAGGCAAGATCTGGGTATTTAAACATTTCTGTCAGGTAAAGAAACAAAAATCATACAA
>VXBO01003569.1:197178-215572 GCA_013400135.1 Rhinoptilus africanus | reverse complement strand
GAGAGAGTGAGTGAGGCACACGGTCATCAGCACAGAGTGCCCTCCGGGTAGCAATCAATGGGAGCTGGGGATATACCAGTTTGCAAGGAGATGCTCCAGCTGCACGCTGCCTGCTTACAGGTTTTGGGGAGGGGGGGACCATGAAAGTAGTGGGAAGATGGGCGGGGGCGTTAATAGACTGAAATACTCAGAGACCTGAGAAAGTCTTGTTTTTCCACCCAGAGTTGCTGACAGGTACCACCACACTGTGATCCACCACACTGTGGTCCCACCATCGCGTCTGAGCTCTGGCTGCTGTGCCTGGGGGCCTGGGGGGGGGGCAGCCCCTCACGCCAGCGCCAGGTCGTGCTCTGCTGGCATCCTCTTCCAGGGTCAGCTCTCCTCTGCACAACCTGGGGCTCCCCAGGTGTCCTCTCAACGTGGGGCGCACAAACGGCACCGTGGAAAAGAGTGGGATGGGGCTGAAGGATCTCCAGAACACAGTAGGGAACGTGCAAACTGAGCGGTGATCGGCCATTAAAAAAAGATGTTGAGGGGGAAACACACCTCCCCGAATCGTTACCAGGTGTGCTTAGAGACGCAGCAGGGAGGAGAAAGCGGCCACTGGCAGGCACCGGAGGGGACTTTTGGGGATGCTCCCGGGTGTCTCCCCCCTTGCAAGCCACAGCCTGGGTGCTCCCGCAGAGGCTGGACCCTGCAGCTGCCCAGGGAACTTGCTTCCCTTCCATCCCGGACACCCAACACAGGCAGTTTTTCTGAGCAAACTGCCATTTCTTTGAGATGTGGAGATGCTTTCTCTGCCAGCGACAACAACAAGCTGCTAAATGGTGTCAGCGACCGTCTGTCTGAGTCCTGGTTAAAGTAAACCATCATTTTAACGCCAGTGGCATTTCACCACATCATCAGCACGAGGCTGGTTCAACGGGGATAGACGTGCCTTTAATTATATAAATCAAAATAAATAAAATATCACGCCCTTGGGCCCAGTGCGGAGTGTCGCGCCTGATAGGAAAGCACTTAAAGGCAGAGTGGTTTGGGGAAAAGGCAGCTCGCTGTGCCGCAGAGGGGAGGAGGGAAAAACAATGCTGAAAGATCAAACCCATGCATGGAAGTCTGAAGGAGATCAGGAGCTGCCGACACAGCCCATAGCCAGCAAAGAAATTGTCCCAGCTCAGGAAAAAAAAAGAAAAAAAAAACCCCACAAGCAAATAGTTGGGAAATGAGGCTGCATCAGGGCAGGAGCGGCTGGAAAACACTCGGCAGCTGCCCATGATGGGGACAGGGAGGGAAATGTCCACTCATCTGCATAGGGCTGGCAGGGAAAATCGCTTACCTGGAAATTAAAACAATAACATAATTTTTTTTTTAATCTCTTAATCTCTGCTTGCTTCAATTCTGCAGCCTCATCCTCAGGGCTGGGTTTGCACCACGGCAGCAGGAGTTGTTTGAGTGCTTTGGTAATGCAGAGCTGGCTCATTTCCAGTCATTTTACACCTAATTCATCCAAACCACAGGAAAAATTGTTCTTGCCCTGGTCACCCCAGTGCCCAGCTGAGAACCAGAGCTGCTGGGAGAACAGTCTCCCTGAAACGTGGCTGCTTTGGCTTCTTGATATTGCTGGCAAAAGTTAATTTATTCAAATCAGAACCTCACAGTCCAGAAGAAGGTAGAGGAAGAGGTTGTAACTGTATACGTTTTTTCTCTAGGCTGTTTTTTTGACCACATGGTCTTCTGGCACAGCCCTGCAGAGCTTTGTGAATCTTCTTTAAAAGACAATATGACCATGCTGTACTGATTGAAAAAGAGAATTTTAAAAACTTGAATCTAATTTTTTCTTTTCATTTTAGAAAAATGAGGAGAGTCACAACAGAAATTAGCCCTTTCAGAATTACCTTGGTGAAATATTTCACCTTTTTTGAAGGCAATGAGCAGCTTACCAAAGCCACCAGATAATTCTTCAACTCCTCGAGGCCCCCGAGCAAAGGCTGGCTGTGCTTCCAGAAGACATGCATTAGATCCACTGCAAACTATTGTCCCAGAAGTGGGGGGGTCACTGGGGCAGAAAGGTGGTAACAGGGACCAACCCATCGGGTGGCCACCGAGCTTTTGTCGGGCTGTGACATCTGCGGGCCTAAAAGCAGGTTCACCAACCAGCACATAATTACCTTATCTCTGATCTTAATTTCAAATATTTCTCCGTGAATTGCTGTCTGTTTCCATTTCCACTCCTAAAAATTTCGTATCAGAAAATGGCACACTGTCATATTTATACTAATTGGATATTCTGCGTTTATTGTTTGCTCCATTGGCAGGAGGTGAGAAAGGTAGAAACCACATGATATAAAATACACTTTTGTGCACAGTGTATAATTTAATGCATGAGATGCGCAAGATCTTCCAGCATAGACTGTTTTAAACAACAGCATTTTAGCCTCTAAAGCACAGCGGCAGGGGAAACGTTTTCCATGCTCAGTTTCTCTGCTATTGGAACATTTGTTTTTTATTCTGAATATTTCAGCACATCTATTTACCTGGCACTATATTTAGTACCACAGTACCAAGATGGCATATATAAAGATTCAATTGCAATTCCCATCTGATGTCCCTTCCCTCTCCTTTTTACCCCCTTTTTTATGTCCGCACTCTGAATTCAGCACAAAGTTGGTGTGTTTAATTTAAAAAGAAGTAAAATGCGCCAGGAGACGCCTCAGACCACTGCAAATCACCTACTTTATAGAGGCAGTAAAATTGTGTATCGGATTAAAAGTGATGCTGATCTGAAATTTATGATAACTTTTAATGGCATTATAATTTTTTTTCCCTGTGCGCTCCATCACTGAATCGTTTGGATGCACAGTGCAGCAAGATGAAATTTGTAAGGGAAGAACATTACATAGGCAAGAACCGAGGTGGGGGGGAGAAAAGGCAGTGGAATAATGCAAGAGCCCCTTTTTCAGTGTGGGGAGGATGCTGCCGCCCCCTGCTCCCCGCTGATGGGTTCCTGTGGCACCAAGGGGTGGACATGCTGGGAGACGGGCAGTGAAGTGTCACTCCCAACAAAAGGTGATTATTTATGCGAGCACTGGGATTGAACCATGCTGGGTGTCACCTGCAAAGGTCTACTGTCGCTTCTGTTCCTGCCCGGCATGAATCAAGGCTCCTTTTCCCTCTGCTAGGCAAAGACAGCAATGGAGACGTCTGCTTTTTGGTTAAATATCTACCCTGAGACCATAGGGATCTCCTGCCACTGGCACAGCTCTCCAGCATCTTCTTGCTCTGCTCAGGGCAGATCTACGAGGCTTATCTCCAGCCAGCTCTCAGCACCGTCACAGTTTTGGTGGGCAGAGATGCGTGGAGCAAGACCCACTAAAACTTCTCTGCATAAAGCTCCAGGTTTTTAAAGCCCAGCTTGATCCTGTGGTTGGTGGTAGCATGGATCCAGCCCTGGGGCGTTGTAATCCAAGGGGTGTGCAGACCTAGGAGGGCAGCACCTCACCTTGCACCTGAGAGAAGCCTGTCAGCAAGACCCCTGCTCCCCTCCATCACCCATTTAGAGACAGAAAAGGGACTCTCCAAACAAGCAAGAGGATGAGATACAAGCGCCAAAGTCAACAGCAGTCCACCTGGCACCCAAGTGGAAACATCCTGGGGCCACACAGCCGAAGCATGAGGGGCAACGCCAAACCATCAGGTCGTTACACCAGTACCACCTAACCACTGCCCAGCCAAGGAGGAAAAGCACTACACAGTCGTGTCATTAAACACACTGTCCTGATCGAAGCCACAAGTGGTCACGGAATCAGCCTTTAAAAACCTTTAGAAACCACATGCAGATAACATTCTTTAACACAAGCGCAGAACACAGTATGTTAGTCACACTGAAATTAGCACAAATTGCCAAGGAAGTGTATGCATACGTGTAACCAGTGAAATTCTTTCTTAACAGCCACAGAAAACTGAATCACACTATTTCAACTCATAAACGTATTTGTGCAAGAGCAAACCCACCTGTCAACAGCTTGGAGTTCTTCAGGAGAACCAACTTTGCGTACAAGGAACCTAGATGCTGGCACTGCAGCCGCTGAAGGAGGTGCTGGGGAAACTGGGGGATGCTGGAGGACAGGTGTTCCAAGCAGACATCTGGCAAGAAGGAGAGAAGCTTACCAGGGTGAATGCAGATCGTGCAAGAGATGAAAGAACAGATACTGCAATTCCCACAAAGAAGGGAAAATTGCATTGATACTGGGTGTATGCAACTAGATGTCAGCTAAAAATCTCTTTAGGAACAGCATGGAAAGAAACCTGAATTATTTATCCACCAGCCATTTGCTTTGTAGAATATAAAGGAGACAAAAAACTGGTTTTTCCATGCCTCATCCCCTAGGACACTATATTTTGAAAGAAATATCGAGGCAGGGGTACTGCTGTGTTAAAAAGAGATGGGGGTCTGGATGCAAGCACAAGGACAGGTGAAACACCAGAGATTTAACAGCCTGGGTGATGGTAAGACTGCTCTGCCCTGCCACTGCCTTGATTTGCAGTGGGACATTTTGCAAAATTAATTTGCTAAAAATGGGGAATTATGTTGTCCATTTGGGCCCCGAGCTCGTGGCCCCCCTGGGACCCAGCACTGAAGTGGTTTTGGGAGCCCTCTGCCTCATTCTCCCGGACACTAGCGCAAATTACCGTCCGTGTCAAATTTTGAGATGGCTCCCCAGGTTTGCTATTGCTGCCTTCAGCGATGGGTAGTGAAACTTCCATTCTCCCCTCCTTCTCTGCTTCATTTCTTCCCTCTCCTTCTCCAAATTCTGTGATACTTCTCCACAGTAAAACATTAACCGCTGTAAGTGATTATTTTGCTGTATTAAGTGAAGTCAAAAACCTTTTGAGTTGTATTTTGTAGTGAACCTGTCTTTGAATCCATGCGTTTTATCATTCCACAGCAATGCATATAATTTCAAACAAACAAGTGAATAAACCCGACGATAATGGCCTGAATCTCTTATCAGTCAGTTTTACAGTGGCGTAACTCCATAAACTTCAGTGAAATTAATCTTGATTTACACTGTTGGGAAAGCAGAAACAGGCACCGTAAATAGCTATATACCAATGCAAGACACTTAAAAGCAAAAGCAGTCACACCAGAATGCCTGGCAGCAGATGAGCATGAAGGCATAAAAAGAGCTTTCCTGGTGGGGCTAATCCATGGGCACATGGGGAAACCCAAAGGACAGCAAAGGAGAAGTTATGCCATCCAGTCAGTGTTGTAGAGACCATGACACTGCCACGGAGACACCCATTCATTGCACATGGCCCTGCTGGTGGCCTACTGGGTGACACCAAGACATGTCAAGTGGGACACAGCCTCCTGAGGGCATTGCTGTTGAGGTAGGACGGACAGTAAGACAGCAGCTGTGGGTTTCACATAGAGGAAGAGATGTTGGCTGTGGGGGTTTAGAAAGAACCCCAGGTCTGCATGTCCTCTATGGTTGTAACTGGAGTTGATTTTGGCATGGATGTTGTGATACATCATCAGCACTTCAGGCTGCCTCCACAGCTGAGCTTGGTGCTCTCACTGAGGCCACTGGCAATGGGGCATCTAAGAAGCCCTTTGAAAGCTCCAACATCTCACATCAGAGGCGTGGGCTTCCACAGTCCCTGTGAACAATGAGGAGATACGACTGCTCCCAGCTCCACCACAAGAGACCAGCAATGCTGTCCTTTCAAACACCTTGTGGGAAACAGCACCAGGAAACATCTAAGAAAAATAGCCCTCAAGGAGACGAGGCATGAGGTCAGATTTTTTACACCTTGTTCCTTATAAAATGAGGACATGACTGATCTAAAACAGGGATCAATCACTCAAACAGCAGTGTCAATTTCTGCAAAATCTCGTGACCATCCCACAGCATCTGGCAGCTATTGCGTTCCCCTGAACAAATTATCTTTAACAGCATCTTTTAAAATTTGAAAACCAAACAGGTCAATTCAGTTTTACAGTAACAAGTGCAGGCATGTGTTCGTTGTCCAACAAATGGGAGGACATCCAATGGATTGTGTCTCTTGCCTGGTAATTGTCCAGGCAGGAGTCAGGGTTCAAGGCATCACCTGAGTCACTTCTCTCACCTGTGATGGACGCAACACATTGGCTTTGCTATTCATTTACACAAAACCATGGCAGAATACTGATAACAAGGTAACATTCAATTTTTGTCCATGATAACATTATTAATTTTTACTGAGATTGCACTAGTTAGTTAGGACTTCAGGAAAGTATAGAGGACAGAGTAGACTGCAAGGAAGAGGTGGGATCTGCCACAAAAGAGACAAACAGAATGTGTAGCCTATGTGCCCTAACAAGCATTGCAATTGCTGTGCTCCAGACACACGCCTGGGAAAAAAATCCAGCCAAGAGGTCAACACAGCCTTGGAGCAGCACCTGGGTCGGGATGGGATGCATCTTCAGCCCCATGATGGGCCCCTGGGTGAGGGACCTACAGGGAAGCTGGCACCAGGGATGGGTCTAAGGGGACATCTGAGCATGGAGGCACCCAGTCTTGCTGGGTGGAAGCTGTACCTGGACATGGTTGAGGAGCACTGCAGCACTTGCCGGAGAGTCCACAGCAGGCTGTGTTGGGCAGGCAGGTGTCCAAAGGTGCCTAAAGAGGCATCTCAGGTTATTTTACTGATCCAAGAGTCTCTGTCTCTTGGGTTAGTGGCAAATGACGAGGTACATGCTTGCATTTTGAGAATGAAGGTGACCCAGCAGCCCAGGGGATACTTCCTCCTCCATAATGTTGCTTTGGCTCCTTGCAAAGTGTTAGTAGATCCCTTTGCATGCTTCAGCATCCTCCTGTCCCCACCTGTAAACCATTTCCATTTTCCCCCTTTTGCATTGCAAGTTTTCCATGGAAAAAATATATCTTGGATTAATCTGTACAAACAGCATCTATTTGTCAAAGCTTCAAGAGCTGCCACAATTTAAGAAGAAGAAGTCCAAGGTCCCTCTTTCCCTTCTGGGTGTTGCCGCTGTGCACCACGGCATCTCAGTTTGGCAGCTGGCTTCCACCCAACCGCAGGAAGATCAAAGTAGCAGCCCAGGCTTTATCCAGTTGCTCTTATCTATCTTCATAACAAAGAGAAAACAACTCGACCATCTCTTGTGGGAAAAAAATTGAGTACACTTCTGTACTCGCTTACGGTCTCGTTTCTTCAAGAATTAGGCCTATTGATGAGGCCCAGGTGAAGAGCTCCAGAAGCAATTAAAGCGAGTGCTGTACCATGAGGTGTATCTTGATAATATTTCTGTTCTCCTCTTTTCACTATGTCCCTATCTCACACTAGCATCAACGTGAGGGGTTTTAGAGATGATGCTTCATAAAGGAAAGCTGCACTTCACACCAAGAAATCCTTGATCCAAATGCACTTCAATTAGCAGAGTGCAGGTCCCAGGGACTCCTGAGCAAGCTGCAGCTGTAGAGATTAAGACAGAGGGATGCCTCGGAATCACGGAAGAGGATCCAGGGTGGAGTATGCTCTATTTTTACATCCTCCACTCCCCATTTTGACCACTTCCCAGTTGCCCTGCCAAGACCACTGAGCTGAGGGACTGCCTAAAGATTGGCTGGAAGGCCCAGGTAATGTATTCCCAGCCCCATCAGATCTGTCAGAGCAGACACCAGATCTTCAATCAATGAGATCCAAGGCTTAACCTCATTTAAACGTTTTCTCAACGAAGGTCAAAACTTATCTAGCTGCTGAGACACCCCCTCTCCACTCTTACACCTGGAGAGGAAACATTCTGCTGTTAATTAATTCATTAAGATGGAACCAGCAAAAATGTCAATGTAACAAATTAGACATTCATTGATTATTGGCTTAAAAAAAGAGTTAATTGTTCTGTTCCGGAGAAGGGGGTTAGGCAGGTCTTAAAAGTGATACACTCATGCAATACTTGATTGCTTGTACAGGCTCTGAATTTGGCACTTGGACTGTAAAAATGTGTTTAGAAATTCTCCATGTCTCTTATGGCTTTTTCTGTTAGGATAGCTTGCAAACAGCTGGTGCAGCTTTCCACTGACGTAACACATTGCATGGACCCAGCCCGGCTCCTCTTTGTTGTTGCTGCTACCGGGGCAGCTCGGAGGGAGCGGCGATGCTTTGTAAGGGAAGTTGTGCAGAAGCAGGCTGCTCCCTGCTCCATCTTGTTCTGGTTTGAGGAACCCACAAATTATTGTCGTTTATAAAGTTATTGTCTCACCCAATGAGCCCCCCCCCATCCAGGAAGGGGAATCGGAAAAAACAAGGAAACCCGAGGGTTGAAATATAGACAGATTTAATAGAATAAGACTAGGTAATTAACATTAATAACACTGGAGAACCAGTATTGATCCCAATACCAATATAAAATACACAAGGACTATTCCCAGCCCATTCCATCAGCAGAAGCTGTGCACTCCCAGCAGTGACAGCCAATGTGGGACACTGCGAGCGCTGCGGCTTTGGGAGGAAGGGAAGGGATAAGGCCTCCAGCACCGGGGCAAGGAGTCTCAGGATCACCACCATCATAGAAGAGCCAAAACTCCTCAGCAAACTTTGTATTTTATATCATATGTGACGTTCAAAGTATGAAACAATCCTATTGACAGTTCGGGTGCCCCGGTCTCACTCCTCCTCATCCCTTCATCTATCAAGCTCAAAAACACTGAGACCTTGAAACCCACATACCAAGTAAATATTTCCACAAATTTGGACACTGGAGTCTTCTAAAAATGCAGTTTTCCCAAGCATTAGAAGAGACCTTATTGGAAAGTTAAATTACTGAAAGAAAAATTAGTCCTGTATCACTCAAACCAGGACATATCTCCAGGGAAAAAGGCCACCAGCGAACACCATACTTGGGAAGCACCCAGATACCAAGGAGCTGCACATCACGGAGCAATAAATGCTGCCTACGGGCCAGTGGGCAACTGAGTCCTGGAGGAAACCAGCTGAATTCTGAGAACCACTGAGGAAACCACCTCGGTGTCCTGGTTTGAGATAAAACAGAACCCAAACTTCGACACTCAGCTACGACCTGGCCCAGGAGCAACTGAAGGTTACCAAAGATCAACAGAAGCAATTTATGGTCAAACATTATGGAGCTAAAGGTTCTGCAGAGGCACAAGTCTAACGAAATCACAACAGAAGACACCATCTGCCATCAACACAGGAACGTTAAAATTAATATAATGCCATCCAGGGCTGACATTCACATGCCATCCCCAAACGGGATGAGCAGCATCCCCTTTTCTCCCTCCTCTTCCCAGGCTCGAGCTGTGAGTTTTTTTCGCGTACAAAATGCTAACAGGCAGCAGCAGAGTGAAACAGAAAAAAAGTAGTTGTTTTAAATTTGGTGCAAGGTGCTGGAGTAGTGACCGAGGCACGATTCAAAGGGCAATTTTAGCAACATACAATGAAGAACAATTCAAGGCAACAGCAATGACATCTGAGGACTCTGTTTTTAAAATGGCAGTGTGGTCACCGTGAGGAGCTGATTGAAATTGTGTATATTTTAATCAGAAATCTGGATTGTGGATTAAATTTTAGAAAGAAATCACATAGCAGTGTTTAATTAATCAAGACTTTAAGTGACCTAAATTAAAATACGCTGTAATGATAACTCCTTGGCTGGCTTAAGTCAGTTTGTACTGATGATACGTATTATATTACCTATACACTGAAATAATCACAATTAGTTCCCTACCTAGAAAAGTCACTTTGCCCTAGTACAGCACATTTAGAGCAACTCTGAAAATAAAAATTGTGTTTAATAGCACAAGGCAGAGCAGTCAGGCAATAGACTGTCTTGCAGCCTGGAGGTGAGTAAGGCCATATATAGGGGTTGTAACCCCAAAACTGATGACCCCTGAGCCCAGTACACGGTATGGTCAGCCATACTGTATCATCAGAAAATACATCCACATCCCAAAGCCACTTCTCACGTTGTCAAGAGCCTCTTTTCAATAAGATTTCGCTGTTTAGAGTATAACCAAGAATCCTTAGGAATAGGAAATTTTGCCTTTTCCCAGAGGGCAAGGGTTGAGCTTTCTCTAGAAGAAAGTCAGCACAGACCTGTGCATGGGGGCATCTCCATCACATTCCTCCCAGAGGGATCCTGTGCTGGTGCTGCTGACAGTCACGGATGGGTCAGGCAGCCCCATGGTCCCCGACACCCGGTTTTATAGCATGCAGTGACACACTATTCCACTGCCCCACTGCATGCAGTTCCCACACCATACCTCACAAAATGCATTTGCAGTCTCAAATGGTTATCTTTTGACATCTCTGATTTTCACCTGGCTTTTAAGAAACCTGTAACGTGTTTGCTTTCTCTGACAGCAATAGGAGAAAACAACAAAAATTTCTCCTAGCAATTCCCGCTCCCTTTGGAAAAAGAGCATGACTACAGCCTAGTTTATAACTACAGCAGGCATGTCCTAGGGTAACAAGGATGTGATGAAACACACGCTTTACAACCGAGTTTAAAAAAAAAAAGGAAAAGAAAGGCTGCATTCAATGGCAGAAAAAATTGATTTAACCACATAAAATATTACAAGCAAAAATCAGAGGTTAGAAGTAGAGTTGAAATGCAAACCATTACCTCCATTATCCAAAACAGGCTGTTTATTTACAGCTAGAAACTGTAGAAATGACTTGGCTTAATCATAATTAAAACCTTTTGGTATCTTTAGAGCACCAGAAGTGTTCCACGCAAAGGTAGCAGGGCCGTGAGGCGGAGGAGATGCTACGACTTAGAACAAGGACATCTTGGGCTGCAAGGAGAACAAAACAAATCCCTGACGAGCATGATATTAGGCTAAAGAACAATTCCAACTGTGGCAAGAAAAGAGGGCTTGTAATTGAATTTGCAAAAGGCCATACAGCAAAACTAGAGCTAAACTATTTGCAACATACACTAGCTGAAAGAGGCATTTCAAGTGATGAAGGATCATCTGGCAGGGAAGGCGCAGAAGCCATCTGAGCTTAGTGCCTGCTTTTGCCTCAGAGCTGGCATCAAACACCCCCCCCGTCTCCATGGGACCCCGCTGCCCATCTGGGAGCAAGGGTGAAGCTGGTCCTGGCTCCCCAGCTTTTGCTGGGCCATATTGACATCCACACAGACCGCAATGTCCTCCCTGAAGAGCCTGTGTGATAGACCTGTTGGGATCAACAAAGGTGCAAGTAATAATGCAGGAGATCTTGTTGAGTTATGGGTGCCTCTGCAACCGCCAGCCCCTCCACCAAGGCAGCAATGGGAGCAGTTCTTGCTAATGCTTATGAACATCTTCCCATTGCTGAAATAAACTCTTCAAGCAACCGCGTTGCTGAGAGAATTACTGAAGGCAGACTCTGTGAGAGCAGAAAACCTTCATGGAAGGGTCAGGACCTTTATTTTGCACTTAGACAATCTAAAAAGCAGGTACATGTCTCCAAACAAGATTACTTGAACTCTACCATATTATGGAAAACCGCTTTTTAACACCAGAGGCTCAGCAGCCACAACCCAGCCAATCTCCCTGGGGCATCAGCTAAAGCTCAGAAGCAGAGAACATCCCATCCAAATCTCCATCTGTGACCAGACCGCCATGCAGCCTGGTGAGGCACTTCTGCAGTGCTCCAGAGTGACCTGGGATGATAGACAGCTTTCTGGCACCGTAACCCTGGTAGCTCCCATGGCGACATGCTACCACCTGCAACCTTGCTGCAAGGGTTTCCCTGTGCAACAAAATAGTGCCAGAAAGAGGTGAAAAATACCAAGAAATTAGTGTGCTGAAGATGGATTCCAGAGCTGGGTGTTCCGTTTGTGCATCATGGGTCAAGCCACAGATCCATGCAGATATTTAGGCTGGGCCATAGTATTTCCTCACCTGCACCAGAGTAAATCAGCAGCCTAGAAACTGTGGTAAGGAGACTTGGATGTCTGTCAACAAGCTTCTTGCTTGGAAAGGCAAAGGAAAATTAATAAACACAATAATTTAGAGATAGTTGGAGCAGGCCAGGATGTATGATGAGATGCACCACACTCTGAGTTTGAAAAGTCTTACCTGTTATAGGCATCATTTTCTTCTGTTGATAAAGGTGAGAGACAAGTCCTTCTGGTGAGCAGCTCTACCCACCAAGGGACATACAAAAGAGACAGGTGCACAGCACGGCTCGCACTAAGGTGTCCTCTTCAAGAAATCATCTTCACCTTGTCCTTAAGTACCTGGTCCCTCTAACCTGGTCTGGACGATACAAGGCATTCAGAAAAAAGTATGCCAGTTGCATCTGCACATTAAACCAAGAATAAAGCTTCAGCTGGGGCTGTATCCAATTCTTTGGCACCACAAGGACGGGAAAGGATGCATGGATGGCTTGTTCACTAACCCACACTCTCCCTGCCAGAGAGCTGTGCCAGAAGTTATCAAGAAAGCTGCAAAATGAAAGCATGATATGCTGTGGTAATTATGCGTGCTTGGATATACTTTTTTTTACAAGTGTTCTGCCTTTTAGTAAATATTCTTCAGCGTTTCTGTTGTCCTCTTATAGCGCAGTTAGCTGTAAAAATGATCACCTCATACTTATTAACTCTGTCAGTGCCACCAATGGCCATCCCCGGGGCAGCTGCAAGAGGGATGAAAATAGCTATGAGACGTGGAGGGACCAAGGAGGCCACCTGGCAGAAGTGTGAGAGAAAGTTTAGTGGCTCTAGTGAGTAACCTATGTCTTTTCAAGGGTGGCAATTCTTACATCGCTCAGCGGTCGCTCAAAGTAGGTTTTCTATACCTAAAGTAAAGAAAAAAGGTTCTTCAGATCCCTCCAAAAGAGAGACTTTTTTTGGATATGCCACCCACTCCTGACCAGCATCTGTCATTGTCTCCTATACCAATTACACAGGTAACACCACATTTGTAAGGAGCTTTGAAAACTCCTTCCGCTGCATATTAATTGTCATCTCCTTGAATAAACACACAAACCTGTTGACTGGAGGTGCATAAATATTTACAGGGCGTGCCCAAGGAGGGTCAGAAACCAATATATAACCTGAAGGAAGAATACATGCTCAGTGACCATAAAGACCTGATCTTGCATTTGCCCTGAGAAATTACAGTTAAGTAACTGCAATACGAGCACATATTTAAGTACTTATGCAAGGAAAAGCAGCTGATGACCTCGATTATATTTGCATTGTGTTTCCTGTTGTTAGCACTTCCTTGGCGGAATTGCAGCAATATATCTTGGGACTTCAATTTCATTTGTCAGTGCCAGGAGGCTGCAGCCAGCCTTTGGAGAGGTCCAAAAATGCTTAGAAGTTGAGCTGTATTTCTTCTTGTACAGCTCCTCTGTCCTGTCTCAGCGGCTGCTCGTGTTTCCTTACTGCCTTGTCGAGGAGATCAGCAAAAGCAAGTTTGCCCCAAGCCACCTCTGAAACTCAGGCATCATCCTCAGCAGATGGACAACCACAGCTTCAACTGGTTGGCTCTGTTGAATTGCTATGCTGAAACAACACTTTTCAGAATTGCTTCATTGCTGTTATTTAACCAAAAAAGGGGCGCCTTATAACTTTCTGTTGCAAGCAAAGCTGCAAAAATTTCATAGCTGTACCTTGGGGGAGGCAACATTTTGTATTTTGCAGACAATTATAAATCTAGCTATTTCCATATGATTTTTCACCTGAGGACTCCATGCAGGTTCACACCCAGAGAAAGTTAAATGTCATAAGGTGAAAGACTAAGCAGTTGTTAAACACAATAATTAGGGTGTTTGGTTTTTCACGCATAAGCCTAAAGAGAAGAACCTCAGTTATAGAATCAGAGAATCGCCTAGGTTGGAAGGGACCTTTTAGATCATCAAGTCACCAACCTCACACTGACAAAAACCATCACTAAACCTTATCTCTAAGCACCAAGTCTACCTGTCTTTTAAATACCTCCAGGGATGGTTCCTCAGCCACTTCCCTGGGCAGCCTGTTCAATGCTTGACAACCCTTTCAGTGTAGAAATTTTTCCTAATATCCATCCAAACCTCCCCAGCACAACTTGAGGCAGTTTATTCTTGTCCCATCGCCTGTTAGCTGGGAGAACAGACCGCCTGTGCCTCGCTCCACCCTCCTTTCAGGGGGTTGCAGAGAGCGAGAAGGTCTCCCCTCAGCCTCCTTTTCTCCAGACCAAACAGCGTGCTATTGTACTATAGTACAATGTACTATTTCCATGCTATTTTGCCTGCTTTATTCAGCACCCAGGATGCCTAGGTTGGGAATGGCAAGGTGGTTTGCAGGTGGTGTTCTCAGCCTCTTTGTAGTTAATTTCCAAGGCAGAAGTTCCTCCGCTTCTGCTTGGGGAACATTCTTCATGATTTGGGGTTGTCTTCACAGAGCTATGCCCCAGCACACAACAGGAAAGAGTAGGGAGTTCTGTGGGCCCCTCCAAGAGCCCATTGTGTGATTCTCTCTTCCTTGTCACCAAGCTGAGATTTGACTTGCTTTAATTTGATTGAAAAGCTAAAAAAAATCAAGTTTTGTTGCCGTTGGCTGGTGTGACTCAAGCTAGGGGGGAAAAATGTTCATCTTCCCAGCTCCAACTCTGCTTCCCGGGCAGACCCCATCCCTTGTTGCTCCATGATGCACCTCTTTTCCCAGTGTGGGAACAACCACTTAGAGCACTCAGTCCTGAAACCTGCATCCAGCCTCAGGGGAAATTAACATTCCCAATTTTCTCATTAACACAAAATGTTTTTCTCCTGCCATCTCTACCAGAGCAGCGCACGGTGCCATCTCCCAGAGGGCCAGCTGCAATAAGGAGATCTCCAGATGCCAGGAGATAAGAACAGCTGGACCTGCTCAGAACAGCACCAGTGTCACCTGCACCCACAGATGCCAGCAGGAGATGTAAAAAAACCCCAGGACAGGCAGCCATGGAATAAGCTTCCTTAAGTCCTGGAACGCAGAGGTTTATATCTTTTGCAATGGCGTTTTTCTGTGTAACATAACTGGAGAACTTGGTTGCAGCACTATCTTGGGGCAATAAATTTCCTAAGCTATGTGTGAATTGCTCACAAAAGTGTCTTTTTATCAGTTTCAGTTCTGTTGCCTTTCAAGTTTATTCAGTGTCCCTTTGAATGAGACACTGTTGTAATTGTCTAAAAAATAAATTTGATTGCCTGCTTGACCTTCTTTATGCCGTTTATTACAGTCATTTCATTTGCTATTCATTCACTCCTGGGAAAAAACAGAGGCAATATCGTCACTCTAGCCACACTTGGAAGGATTTGTATTGCCTCTCTCTAAGCCTTTGTTGTTTTCTTGTTTCATTTTTGATGTGTCACAACCAGAACTTCACATCGGCTTCACGGTGGGAGCCCACACTCAGCAATGGCACTGTCAGATTCATTACCATTTATGGGGTTTTTTTGTAAAACAAATCATAGTTTCTTGTTCCTTTTTGTCATCAGAAAAGCAATGAGAATAAAGCAGAGCGCACTGCAGTGATCCTGTACCAGTCCTGCACTGTGAGTCATGGTGCGGATCTGCTCCCATCTCCCAAGATCCCACAGAAGATCTGGAAAAGATACAGAGAAGGGTAACACTGTCATGGAAAAAGGTCTGGGAAGGCTTCTGTGCTTAAAATTATTACACAGATGACCTGAAAAATTGGTTAGTGGTCTGCTGAGGCAGGAAGATTTAGTCAGAAGAGAATAAATAGGCATAGATCAGTAACCCTTCTGTGGAGCCAGAGCTTGGGCAGAGGCACTGGAGCTGGGGGTCAGCATAGCTATGAGACACCAGCGTTCCCTCCCTCCACAGGCATTACCTTGCACTTGCTGATCCCACGTCATTCACCAGGGTGGTGTCCATTTCCCCTGTTCTGTTGGGTCTTCTGAAGGTCAGTGAGGTCCAGGGCTGATTGTTCAACTTCATTATGGATGCCTGCAAGGTCAAATACTGATGAAGAACAGTCCTGCTCCAGCATCTTACTCTCTACTAACACTGAGTGTCAGTCACTTCTTCCAATCTTGAAGTCCACCTCTAAATAAAACTTCATCCCTTGATCCATCACTGTAGGGTACCTTAGCCACCTGTTTGATTCCTGGTATGGTATTCTTAAAGTCTTCTTGGAGCTGCCTTGTTTTCTTTCATGCTAACTGGTTTCCCCTGTATTTTTCAAAGGGTGTTGTTTGGTCCTCATTTTGGACACTATGTTGACCTATCTGTTGGCACCAAGTTCAGCCTTGCTGGGTAGCTATTCCTGGCACCATCCTCTGAGTAGTTTAAAGCTCACTATGAGTGTGCCCATCCCACCATACAGACACTCATGCCTACCAGTAGCCCTGCTGCTGACTTCTGCCGCCTTCCTCCCAGCTGCACCCACAAGGACTTACTACTATTCATGCGATAAACATTGTGCTGAGCACAACTGTGTTATCACTGCCATGGTTTACGGAGTCACTCACAAGCTATTTCCAAAGCTGGCCCCCTTCTGTTGCTTTGTTAGTTTCCACCCAGACACAATATTTCTTCCTGGTCTTGGTTAGTAATGAATGGTTTGAAACAGCAATGAATAACCAGGCTTCTGCAGGGGGGGTATGGGATGGGACGCAGTCCAGGACCTGCCGAAGTGCTTCCCCAATTATTCGAAGGAGTCGCTGTTCAATGACAGGCACAAAGCCTTTCCTCTACGCTGGGTGCATTCTCCCTGCAGCGCTGGGAGCGCTTGCCAGCCTGAGAAATGAGTCTGGGACTCAAAAGAAGTAATCTTTTAAAACATAAATGGCCAAGCTGATTTACTTCCAAATACGGAAAAAGAAAAAAAAAAAATTGCTGTTGGGTAGGGACCTCGTTTGCCAAGTTTCAACAGAGAAAAATTTTACAGCAAAGTTATAACCACTTTAAATACAATTGTCTGTTTATAATGGGAAAGCTGGCAGACTGTGAGCTAAGACTGCTCATCCAAGTGATGCTTTACCATGATGCACACAACATGTATGTGATGTTGAAGGTCCACGTGACACGTTTTGAATTCACATGATAAACTGCATAACACAAATCCTTAGCCACTTCCCCCATGGTTTTCCTAGATCTAGGACAATTCCAGAATTTCCTCCAGTAGTTCACTCCCCTCAACCAGTCACCTCACTTCAAAAGTGGTCTGCCAAAGCCACTTTTGTTGCCTCCCAAGGCAGTGAAATTCCCTTCCCAAAGGAATCACAAGTAGAGGAACAGCAACAGTCCTGAACTGCCCAGAGCTTAAAGAAAAAAGAGTACTTTGATTATGGACAAGAGACCATACCCCAGGCAAGCCAAATCTGAATGTAGTATTGATGAATGGGTGCATAAAGTCCTAATATTAGCAAAAACAGAGGGACATTTCAATGTGTGTTACTACTGGCTCCTCCTTGGTGGTGCTGGAGATGTAGACTAACTGAACCAGGTTTGCAGATTTAGGTGTCGGTGTTAAATGACCCTTCTGAGGTTTCTGAAAAGCGTTAAATCCAGCCACTCTTTTCTGAGAAAATCCCTCTGAGGCTTTTCACTTGGGGACCCCAGAATAAAGCCAACCCCAAACAGTCTCTTCAGCAAATCTTGGCCAACACAACCAAATCCAATAGGGCGTGGGATGCAGAAAAATGAAATCTGGTTATGTTTGCACAAACTAGCTTCAGCCCTCTCTTACTTTGCCCCGCTGCTGTGTTTTTATAGCCCTCTGACAAGCTAAGCCATACACCAGCTTTGTAACAGGGTTTGGATGGGGCCTCCTGTACCGTCCCAGAGTGAACAGGGTGAGGCAGGGCTCAAAGGGTGGCCCCCAAGCATGATGGAGCTGATGAAGAAGAGCCACCAGCCCATTTCTTCTCCCCAGGGCCTGAGCCTGGATGGGTTGCAGCGTTGGAGCATGTGCACATTTTGGAGATGCTGCTGGGATGCAGCCTCCGATGGCCGCATTTGGGAAGTTCATAGGGAAGCCGAGAAAGCTGTTGCAAGCCTCCTGCTTCGTTTGCATTCATTTCCTTCCCAAACTCTCATTACCCGAAAGAGAAAGAGAGAGTGCATTCAAGTGGAAATGGTTGGAGTGCACTTAGAGGAATTTAGCCAAAAGGAAAAGGATAGATGATGGTGGCTTTTTTTAATTTTTTTTGTTCTCACCCAAAAAAAAAAATCCTCCAGAACTTAAAACTGTTTTAATCAGCTGAAAAACATACGTGGGCTTTACAGCTCTGAGACAGCTTGCACAGGCTCTGATAAATGCCTATCGCTCATTTGCATACGCTAACAGCTACACTTTAATCAGCCTCCTAATCCCTGATGATATTAATGAATTTTTTTATGCTCTCTCTCTCTCTTCTTCCCCCCAACCCCTCCACCCCCCACCCACCTGAC
>VXBO01003569.1:194473-197113 GCA_013400135.1 Rhinoptilus africanus | reverse complement strand
GCTTCTGTGTGCCTTTTTTTATGCAGGAAATAATGGGTGAGCTTGGTACTCCTGTTATCCTGCTCTCACAAATAATTAAGACTACAAAGGGTACAAATCAGTCTGAATGCACGGCACAAAGGCTCAAGCTATGCAAAGGTCTTTCTCTCTCTCTCTCTCTTCTCTCCCTCTTTCTCTCTTTTCATTTATTCTCTTCTTCTGACAAGAGGTGGCTTAGAAAGATACTTAGCAAAGCAATGAACTGGTCACTCCGAAAAAGCAAGAATTTCCCAGCCGTTTTAAATGCTCGTGATAAACATACAGACTTGTTTGGGGTTTTTTAACATTTGCTCACTCTGTTATTTGGTGCATTCTGCTTTCGGGGCAGAAGGCTGCCTGCTGGAGAAATCTTCCACTGAAATGTTTTACCTTTGTTTTCGTGGTTCTGTTTTTCTGCTCAGAAGGGCTCAGCATGGGAGGATGCCATAGATTTTGAGGGTGGGAGACCTGCAAGAGGAAAGGAGCAGCAGAACAAATGAATCCATTTGGTGTGAAAAACTGGCTGCATGAGCCCAAGTGCCGGAGAATTTATCCAGCTTTGGAGCAGACCAGAAGCTCTAAGTGCATTATGGTGTTAACCCAAGCTCCAGACCACCCAGAGTCCTCATGTGGACTCCCAGCACATCAAGCAATTTCTTCCTGCTCTGGCCAAGGTCAGCTGGTAGACCCAGCCGCTTCAGTCATCCGGACCCTTCCTTCTCCTGTTCCCCCTTGGGTGCAACAGTGAAACTTCAAGGTGAAGTGGAGTTTGTGTGACACCTACCACAAGTCACCTCTACAAATCTACCACAGTGACTGACCTCCAAAAGATACTCCATTTGGAACACCTTCTCACCTTGAAATTAAAAAACTTCCTGGGTTTTGCAGAAAGCATGAAACACATTGCTTCACAGATGAACAGGCAGCCAATAAAAGCGCTACAGATTGTGATGAACTTGCCCAACCAAAGAAGACCCTCAGAACTATGCTTTCTCAGTACATTTAGTGACAAAGAGAGGGACCCAAGTAATGCCACTGGCCATAACATTGAAAATTACTGCTAAAGTTAGGTAAAAATTATGCACCGTATGAAGTCCCACTGACACTGAAAAACAAAACAACAGCTGAACCTGAGTGGGTGACAAAATGAGACACACCAAATGCATAGAGAAATGAACGAACCTGGTCAACAGAAAATAGTGACTTTCATTAACACAAGCAAAATAAGGATTTGAATAAACCAAAAAAACTCCATGCAACATCTAAAGGAAGCCTGCGGGCATGCCTGATGTGTGCAAGTCTAGCCTTCCGAATTCAAGAGGATTTTCATAACAGGAAGCTGGATGATGTTGAGGGAAAGGATGCAAACTTTTGCTCAGTAATTCTTTTAGGAGTTGCAAGCAAACGTCTTTGTAGGCTAGTCTCAGCACTAACATATTGTGCCCAGACCCGAGAGGATTAAGATGAGACTGAAACAGCAAAAGATGATCCAATATTTAGGACGACCATGAGCACTGACAACACAAAAACGCTTATGTTCTCTAGTAACGCTTTTTGCAGTTAGTCAGATGAGGGCAGATGAATTAAGGCAGGTAGAAGTATTCAACAGCAAAGGAGCTCGCCAGCTCCAAGAAAAGCTCAGACCATCTTTGAAAACCTCTCACCAGGAGGGTTTTGGGGAAATCATGAGGACAGCAGTACTGGTTTTCTTGATAATAATATTGGGTACTGCAGCAATGAGAGAAGGGTACTCATTGACCAAGACCTCTTGTGCAAGGCTTGGTCCCAAAGCTGAACATCATGATCTCTCCCTGAAAAGCGGTCCTATTATCTTTTTTCTCACTGTGAAGAGGCACTGCTGAGTGTTCCTTGCAGATAGTCCAAAACAACTCAAAGATGACTGGAAATAGAATAAGATTTGATGTAAAGAGAAACTGTCAGAGAAGCATCAACATTGGAGTATTCTGAGGTTAATAGGGAGCTTAAGACCCAAGGTCATTTTGGTCATGGCTGTCTTGAAAGATGATATCTGAGCCGCTGGCTAAAACACGCCAAAAGCTATGCTCGCACTAAAACCAGAATGCCGGCAATTGTTTTAGATCACGAGTGTTTTCATGAATATGTTTATAGGAAGAATTCAATCAAGGTAGAAAGAGACCATAAAGCACTAGGAGCCATAGAGCAAAATCCATTGTACAATGAGCCACCTGGACTTCAGAAAAATGTAATGAAATTGCAAAAGTACTCATTAAATGTGAAATACAGGCCCAGTAAGGAGCTTAGCAGATATGCTTTCAAGAACACCTATAAATAATGAAAGCAATGAACTGCAGGAAGAGGAGTTTGAAGTAAATATGAGTCAAGTACTACCCATGTCTGAAATGAAATCTGACAAGTTCAAACAAGTAACACAAAATGACCCAAGTTGACAACAGTTTGGGGAAAGTAATTCTACATGGACGACCAAAGAAAATATCAAGCCAGTACTGAGCATAAAAACTTATTGGGATTAGAGATATGAAATTGCTGCAGTTGATGGGATTGTGCACAAAGAACACCCTGTCATAATACAATATCAGCACGAGGTCAGAAACGCAAAGTGGTTTTTGGAGACAGAAACCT
>VXBO01003569.1:176973-189473 GCA_013400135.1 Rhinoptilus africanus | reverse complement strand
ACTGATTCACTGCAGAAATCTCAGGGGGTGGCCTTTATGCATATATCTAACATTGGTATAATCCCCTTTACAGGGTAGTAAACCACACCAGTAGAGTCAGTGACACAAGTCAGCCAAAACTAGACATGCATCTGGTGAAATGAGTCATTCTCCAAACGCCACTGAATATTGTCTACATCGCCATGAACTTTAAAAGGGGTCCAGGGTGACCAGCTGAGATGTAGACATTACTCAGAGGAGGGGAAATGATCTAGTGTAGATCCCTGAATCTCATTATCAGCAAGATCAAAATGCAAGTCCAAATCCTCAGCTGATGTAAAGCATCATCATGCCTGTGAAGCCAACAAGAGCTGCCACAATTTATGCCAGCTGAGCATCTGACCTTCATAGGACTACTGCCACCCTGACATTGGATTTATGCTACTTTCACCCAACTTAACTTCTAGCAAACACGGCATTCATCAAAATTGTGATCCAGAAATTTCTGTGAAAACATCTAAATTTGATGTTCATGCAGTCTTAAATTTGGCTAGCTGAAACTTGAAACAAAGTAATAAAAAGAATTTAAAAAAAATCATTTAAATAACTGAGGTCACCAAGAAGTAAAGTCTGGCTTCTACTGTGCCTTCCCCATCACCTCAGCAAGCTCAGTGACTTGCCACGCTGTCAAAAGAAATGCCAGTTAGATCAGGCACCAGTTTAACCTGCACATTATTTGGCTCACTTCTACAGGTTCCTGTATTATAGTGAAGTTCCTTCTTGAGATGAAGGAGGGAAGGTATTTCGAATGGAGGAGAATGGGAGAAATCCCTGGACACCAGCTCCTTGCAGGGCTCCAAGAGCTCGGAATAACCGCTGACCTCAGTGCAATTAGGACAACAAGTGAGACAAATGCATTGCAGTATCAGATGTTGTACTTGTAAATAATTATGGAAACATGACTAGCAGATTTGGTTATAAAGCTACTTTACAATTTTTTTCTTTTGCTTGCTTCAAATTGCCCGCTTTATTGTATCTTGGCTGAGACTGGTACACTGACTTGAAAAGGCAAATTGCTTTTTCTCAGCAACTTTTGTGAGAAAGGCCATACCATTCCAGGGCAAGAATTGCATAGGCTGCCTTTTTCAAAATTTGAATGTGGGAGGTTTTTCCCAATAATACTGTGTTTGGAATGTGTAGCCTATTGTAATCAAATGTACACCACCATTTTAATTTATTACCTTGTCTCTGAAATAGCTCAGGTAGGAACTGGAGACAGGAATTTTAAACAATGCTGTTTGAAACAAGAAAACTTAGTCGGATCTTAATGTGATATAAATTAGAGTAACTTCACTGAAGTCAAAAAAGCTACGAGCCCACATGCATTGAAGGTTTTCTCCATATTCTACCATTCCAGTGATCAGGAAACTTTCAAACATCTTGCAACTACCTATGAGCATAAATCTCCATATGGATAGACAGTGGTGTAGGTAGGATTACACATGTAAACAACATGAAGACTGGACAAATTAACGCTCTAAAGAATTAGAGGTGCTCATAAAACTTTATTTCCACCTCCCCTCTTCATATACCTGATGTCCCTGATCCAAATTCTGTTTTCCAGAGGGTCCTTGCCTCACCCAGTGCACACAACTGTGGTCCTTCAATCGGCAGCAATTCAATATTCTTCTGAGTTTTATCTGTGTCACAAGTGGCCCCAGGTCTCTCTGCCGGCACAGCCTTCAAACCCTGCACCGACTATAAAAGCAATTATTTCCAGTGAGGTGTCTGTGTTTGCAGAGCTCACAAAAACAAAACACCTAAATAAAGTATTCCATCTGGAAACAATTTTTGACATTACAGCCTGAAGAACTCAGCAAATTTGGCGTGACTTGGTGTGCTTTGGGAAATAAAAGACTCAGAGGGAAGATTTTCCCAGCTCTAGCCAGAAGTCTTGGAGCCAGCCTAAAAATGATGTTTCTAATGATGGTTCCCCAAAGTAGTTCCTAATCTCGGGACTCTTACCTCAACTCACTTCTCACCTCAGGAGAAGAGGAGATGTGGGCACACAGAGCTGTGGCCTGGTGTCACAGTCTCTCCAGTCCGGATGAGAAGCCGTAAGACCTACCAAGGATTTATCCACCGTACTGTATAGACAGCCACCCTTTCCCCATCCATCTTCCTTCTATGATCTGTTCTGTATTCCACATCTACCTCCACCCATCATGGCAGAAAGTCCTTATCACCACACGATCAGTGGTTGCCTTCCTACTGTGTGAGTGAGATGAAAAAACATGTAGGGTTTTGGATATCCAAGCTCCACAGTCCACGCACATAACAGGCTGCTAACCTGCTCTGGGAAGGAGGACACCTGCTGCTTCTCTCCTAAAGCTCCAGGCTGCACAAGCTCCAGACAAACTTCAAGGCAAACCTTCTCTTCTTTTCCTGTTGACAGCAGATCTGCAGAGCCATCCAACCTGGCCAAAACTGGGAAGGAGAATCTGAAGAAAAAAGAAAAAAACCCAGATATGCCACAAAGACAAACCTGAAGTACCTACAAAAATAAAAATAAAGCATGAAAGTGCCAGACCTTCTCAACAATGTGGGTGTCAGAATTTTTTCCCGTTAAATAAATCCAAAACAATGCCTTTTCCCTGTATTACACTCTTGGATCTGGCTAACGATATTTTACTCCTGCTTTCTCACACACACACATATTCATATACACAAAAACCAGCCCAAGCCAGCGGCCTGCAACTGAAAATTTCAGCCCGAACAGTTACATGTTGGCAAGGACTTAGCATTGGAAAACAGAATCTTTTAATGGGAAATGTCTGGCAACCTTAATTATAGGCACCACTGCCAGCTCCACCAATAATTATAGCTTAGTTTCAGAATCATCCGTGTGCTAACAAATATATTTAATGACAAGAGCATTTGCCAGTGATATTCACCAGGAAGGACTTCCAACCGGCTAGTGAACAGAGCCGTGAGATGCAGAAATGACCTTACGTTTTCTGCTTGCCTCCAGGTACGGATCTTCTTCTGCCTGGGCCAGAGGTGAGCCACTTTATTGACTGTTTTAGATGAGCCTCAGGGCAGCTTTGGTTTCCTTCATCTCAAGCCTCCCCCAAGCAGAGGGAGAGCTGTACCTTGGTCTTACGCGTAAGATGATACCTTAGTCCCCCGTGTCCACCAGCCAGTGAGTTTTTTGCCTCTTTTAGTCTGCAATGAGTACAGAAAGGATAAACAAGACAGTCCCTGACTGCTCCACAGAGGAACCAGGCTCCTTTACAATAGGGGTGCTTCAGGCACAAAAAATTACCCAAACATACAAAAATTTCAACGGCCCCATCAAAAATTTTGCTACTATCTGTACACATGTGCCAGTTTGGGCTGGGGTAGAGTTAATTTTCTTTACAGTAGCTAACATGGGGCTGTGGTTTGGATTTGTGCTGGAAAAACAGTGTTGATAATACAAGGGATATCCCCTTCCCTTGATCTGCTGGCCATGGCAATATGCTGGGACCAACAGCCAGCCTTCACTGTCCTTGTAATCACAATTATGACCAAGTATCAGACCTGTATGTCAGGCAACTGGCCCCTGTGCAAGCCTAGAAGGCAACTGCATCCCCCTGCAGTCCCGTGAATCGAAGCCTTCTCAGATACAATGCTCCACAGATAAACCTTATTTCTAGATTTCAGCTAATATTCTAATACTATTTAAAACCCAAATGTTCTTATTTTCTCTTTTCTTAAAGATATTAGCAACTCTTTTGTCTTTAATTCCACTTCAATAACATCCTTGGTTTAGAATTTCCATGGGTTTTAAAGACTGTCTTCAGCATTTTAAGCTAGTCTCCAACATTTGGCAATGTTTTTGAGTTTCTGTCAAATCCAAGGCGGTGCTGGCAGGCTGGCCTGGGACTCTTGTAGACTTAGGAACTAGGATGAGATTCTCACTCCCCTCATCCATCACAACTGGAAATGGGTGTCCCATCCTTCACCCCAGGGAAGTCTATTGCAGGCAGCTGTGACGCTGGTTACGGAGCTTTGTTTGGTCAATGCAGAAATCGGTGTGTTGCTCTGGGAATGTAACACTTAGAGGTCACTGGAATTTCTTTCTGGTGGCCCACATCAGCCTCTGACAAAGGCAGTTCAGCAAGGGGATAAAGGAGATGAGCAGAGCTTGTCTTGCAAAGGATGTAACAGAGGAATCCACTTCTAGAAGCACTCTGGAGATCGGACCAGTATGGGGGAGGCCAAAGGAGGTGTCCAAAAGCCCCCAGAGAGGTGTCATGGGATGCCCAGGAGCACTTCAGAGGTAGGAATTTACTTCCTGGAAAGGGTGTAAACATTTTTCCCTGCCTGTGGACCTGTGCTGCCGAAGACATCTCTGCAAGGACACAGAGCTGCTCTTTGATATGCAGCTGAAGCCACTCTCACAGCACACAGTGCTTGCAGCAAACCTATCTCGGCCACTGTGACTCACCCACCCTTTCTTAGTCTGTGACAGCAGCTGGGTCCTCAAAGGCTCCAACCCACCTCCCGCCACCCTGGTACCTGAGGATGTGCCAGACATCTCATGGCACGGCAAAAATCTCAGAAGCATCCCCAGGGAGAATGCTAATCCAGGCTCCTTGTCATCCTATTCCCAGTTTGCATGATGCTGTGATATGTAAATCAAACAGAAAATGGCCCTGGTTTCTAGGCACACTTTAAATTTAGTACCGTAGAAGCATTGCATTTAGGCTTAATAAAAGTTATGATACATTGATTAAATACCAGCTGAGGGCTGAAAGAGTGCTTCCTTAGCTTTTTAGGGCTGCAGGCAATAAATTGTGTCACCACCTAATTATTCTGTCTGACTGGGATCTCCCAAACAGAACACAACATGTATTGGTCAAAACGCTGAGGGAGGAGGACTCTGGCCTTTTTAAATTTTATCATCGCTCTGTGTTTGCAAAGGAGGCAGAGGGGCTTTGGCCCAATCCCAGTTCTGCCCACGCCACAGCGCACAGACCTACCTCTGCCTAGGTCTGCCAGGGCCTCAGCATACACACTGCAGAGCCACCACATCCTCCATCTAACTTCCCTGGGAGGTTCGTGTAGTCCATAAATTTCCAACCCTGAGCCAAAAAGCTCCCCCAGCAGGATGAATTTGTGTCACATACACAAGATGTCTATACCGTGCCACCAGCTTCCTGAAAGGGGACAATAACCCTTCTCTACTGCAAGGCCAAGGAGATGTAGAAGCATATACTCTCTCCTCACTAATCTATATGGATCATTATATTACTTGTCATAAAGGTTTAGCCTCCTCTCTCAGCCCAAAGCAACAGCAGGATGGCTGGAACTTGGAAGGCTTGAGGAGCCCAGCATGGTCACTGGCTCTCGGTGGGCTCAAGGCAGGTCTCAACTCATACCCAGGGGCCCTCAAGTCTTTTATGGGTGAATTACATTGGTGCATAGTAGGTCTCACTCTGCAGAGGACAGGTGGAACAAACCCCTCCCAAAGCCCTAACTCGGAGACGGGGAAGGGTGAACATCCTTACACGCTGACATTGTAGCTTGGTTGACAAACTCAACCAGGGGCTCTCTTGGAACAGAGGAAGCTGTACAAGAGGAAAAGCCACGGTGTTACTATTCCCATAACCAATCATGGTTACCAAAATAGCTTTCTGTACTCGCTCACTACCCAAACCCGTCTGCTTCTGACCCCAGGGAGAACATTTCATTAGGGGAAGCACCATGTTCAGCATGTGCAGAAAAAACTCTTCAGGAAAATGTTTGGAATAAAACTCTAAGACACTAGAGGAAAGGTCCCAAGCCCAACTCTGAATCACTCTGTGACCTTGGGCGAGTCATTTAGTTCTCCTGTGTTCACACCTTCCACCAAGGAACCTGTTGCTATCTTGAGGTACATTCATGGGGTGTATAGGAGTCTTTTTCTGCATGTGTACAGCCCCTAGAACAATGCAGACTCAATCTGTTATTCCTATCATCTGAACAACAATTCATCCTCGTCATGCAAGATGCTAGAAAGAGCTCTTTAAAAAGTGATACAAAGGGCTGATTCATCCTGATCTTTATTTTAATGCAGATGTAATCCACTCATTGTTCCACGGAAGAAATCTGCTGCACACTGGTGAGTGCCAACCTCAGCTCTCACAAAGTACATTACAATTCTTACCTGTCCATGGGGAATCTGTCTCCAGGCACGTGCACCTGACCTCTTTGCTGGTCGGTACGGAGCACCCCATTAGAGTCCAGCAAGAGAGGACTCAGCATCCTGCTTGGGAAGCTTTTGGGATCAGACCATGAATAATGAACCGACAGCAAAGATGAGTGTTCTTCCCATCTTATTTTTTCAGAACTGGGAGCAGCAAGAGGGAAGAAGGGAATTTATTTGGGTTTTAACACCCTATAATAGCTTCAACAGTCCACATATCATTTTCAGATTCAAGTAGGTGGGAGTCTTTATCCATGGACTGTCAATTCATTCAATCTCCAAAATACCGAATTAAAACAATGACACAAAACACCATCCTACAGTCACACAAAATACTACCCTGGATTGTCAAGTGCATGCTAGCAAGGGTTAAAAGTGTAAAGCGATCCAGGGCTGGGTGTCAAGCTCTCCCACAATAGAATTCGAAATAATTGTGCTGTTTGACAGGTAGTAAAATTCACGGTGGTCTATTAAATCAATGGCAATATGATGTGGAACACTGCAGATTAAAAAAAAAGGCAGAGAGTTCACAAAGGGAGGCCACTGGCAAGAATCCCTTTGGAGCTCCTAATAGGTTTGATTTGTGGTAAGGAAGGCTGATACATGCATGGCAGACTAGATAGAGGGGAAGACAAGAATGGAAGAGAGAAGCAAGAAGAAGAAAACAAAATAAGTGTAAAAGAAGAGACAAGTGAGGGGAAAATGGGAATGAAAGAATTGTAAAGAAAAGTACTAACAAGTTGTTGTTGTATACAGGCACCTCGGTCTTACTACTTTTCATGTGTTGTTGCGCTGGTTCTTATTTTGTCACAGCCAAGAGTCCCTCACAGCAGCTTGCAGATACAGGCTGCCCTGGCTACCAGGAAGAGATCTGTTGAGAGAGTTCAGAAAGTGAAATCTGCTTTTATTATCTTAAGCGGTATCCATCCCAAATTAAGGAAAACCCTCCAATTGTATAAAAAGACCTGAAAATACTTGTCTCAAAGCCAGCATGCCAGGCTGGGGCACAATGAGTATAAAACTGCCATTGGAAGAGTTTGACTTCCCCTGGATGGATGTATTGTCTTCTCCGGGCTGGAGACCAAGTTATAAATCCAGATAAGGAACCCAGGATGCTTGGTGTTTGTACTCTCAGGGCCAGCAAGGGTTACAGCCCACTTGTGTCATATACATTTTAAAATGCTACGGGGGCATCTTTCACCCAGGAATGCTCGTAGGGCTGGGAACTGGTAAATAGCTTTGCATTAATCCCAGTCTCTTCATGAGATCACACTTACCGGTTTCAGGGAGGTGGCTCCACCAAAGGTGTTTGTGAAGAGGAGCGCAGGTTTTTGTCTGAATTTTTGTCTGACACCGAAACGAGTGGGAGTCAAGGCTGGAGAAGGCTTCCCTGGCCATGAGGCTTATGGGAGTTTCACCTCCCAGCTATGGAAACAGAAGCAGTTCCACCTTCTTAAGACACCTGGAGCCCATTCCACAGCAGTGGTTGAATTGGAGAGAACCTCTCAGAAAGCCATTTAGTTGTGAATTAAAAGGCAAGAAGTCACGATGGATTCACTGCTCTTCATGAGAGGCTGTTCCAGCAGTTAATTGCTCTCACAGTCAGCATCTTATTTTCCTTTGGAATTTATCATACTTAAGTCCAATCAAGTGCTCATCTTATGAGAACTCTGTTACAAGAGTTTGGTGAGAAGTGATGGTCTATTAGAGCAAAGATTCCCTTAGAACCAGCTGCAGGTGTTGACATTGAGATACCAGTCACATCACCCTCTAAAGCTTTCTTTTGATAGCCTGACTACACTGATTGCTGTCTCTCTCTAGGTGTTCGTTGAACCTCCAGCTTTTCGATCCACTTGTGCCCCCCTCTTGGAGTGCAAAGACCAAAACTGAACGCTGTCTTTCCATAATGATCTTCCTGGCTCCATCAGTGGAGGTAATATCGCTTAGAATCATAGAATCAGGTTGGAAAAGACCCTTGGGATCATCAAGTCCAACCATCAACACCACTCTACAAAGTTCTCCCCTACAACATATCCCCCAGCACCACATCTAACCAACTCTTGAACACGTTCAGGGATGGTGACTCCCCACCCTCCCTGCGCAGCCTATTCCCGTGTCTGACCACTCGTTCTGTGAAGAAATTTTTGCTCTAAATCAGTATGCCAGGTGTCATAAAACCCAACAAGCCTCACGACAACAAAAGGAAGGACACATTCAGCTGCTTATTTACAATAACACAACAATCTCCTCAAATTCACTGCTTCCCAGGTTATATCTAAATTATAGCCTCCTATAGGCCATCAGTGCTTCCTACATCTTTTGTTTCTAAATATCTGACCTTGCATTCAGTGGCATTGTTTGAATTGTGTCATCTTACCAGATCCAGATTCAGATAGCTGTATCAATGAACCTCTACTTGTCATACCATCAGTCCCCATTGTCTACAAAATTTAATTTTTTTCTATGCTATGAATTGAAAAAAAAATAAATTCAGAGATCACAATCCAAAGATACTGCACCGACACAATACGTAGTCATTGCACATTGCTACATACCATTTTGGAAACATCCATGCATTTTACCAGTTCATTTGGCGTAGATTAATTTCATAAAATCCTTTTTTCTCTCCAACTGGAAGGTCTGCAGCAGTAACTGAGCAGGTCCCGGCATTCCCATTCAAAGATTTTTTTTTTTCTTAACAGAAAGTTATTATTTCACTCAGTGGTTTTTAGGGAAGACCTTTCTTTTCCCCACAGCAATATTTCCTTTTTATTAAAATTCCTACTATTTTATAAGAAAAGCTTTGAGGTAGAATTTTTATTAGACCAACAGAGATGACTGAACAAGCAAAAGATCTCACAGTCCCCTACCAGTCTGACTGTTGCAAGTCTAAGAACACTGTACATGTATTACATATCTATTGTTAGCCACAAGTTTGTCTTGTCAAATAAAACATATCCTTTTAGCTCCATTCAAACTCTTCTGAAAGCTGAAAAACTCAGTTCAGTGAAGTTTTCAATATTTCAAAATTTGTTCTAATTCTGCTTCAGAACAAGCTCCACCTTTGTTGAGTTAAATCCTCAAAGAAAAACAATTTCTCAACATTTTTTCCTAATATATTAAAAATAGTTGATGTTTCATTTTGCCTTTAAACCCTGAAATTCTGCCTTCTTATTTCATGCAATTTAATTAAGAAGCAGTAATTTTTCCATGACCAGAAAGCTCAGTGGTTTGGTTTCTTTTCCCTCACTTTAGTGTGTAGCTCCAGAACAGCCCACTTGCTTATCAAAGACTCTTCATTTCAAGGGTCATCAAGCGTCTCAGAGTTCATCCACTTGACACAAATTGGGCCAGCTCTCACATTTCCCTTGGTCAGAATGAATCCAGCAACTGAGGTTATAAAAAGAGCCATTTTCCCATAGGACTAAACCCCACCATGCGTTAATTATGCCACTCATCTAGTAATTTGGGAATTATGCCATCCTGTACCGGGCTCCGTGCCGGAACGTGGAGGGTCAAGTCACATCACTGATGGGCACTAGGAGAGATGCAGGATGCCCTCAGGGAGAGCTGCTGGAGAAGAAGAGACAGAAAGAGACATTTTAAAGACAAATTTTTGCTACTAAAACCAGCTGGGTGAAAACGTTACCCGGTGCAAGCTAAAAACTTAATGAAAGGTCTTGGTGGCTTGTAGGATTCTGGTCCTTCCCCCAGGGTACTCACAAGGCACAGGAGAGCCTGACCACAGCTGGGCAGAGGTTAATCATGACCAGTGTTGCCTGTTGGCTGATTAGTGCCCACATTTTGGTAAAGGAGTAGCCTAGTGAAGGTGCGTCACAGTCGAGCTCAACCATGGCCTTTGGATCTTGTCCACAATAAAAAACTGAAGCAGCCCACCCAACCTTAATAATCCCAGAAAAATGCAAATTCCTCCCTCCCTCAGAGACAACATCATAATTGTAGGGGCTGGTATACAGTGAGTTTCAGCAGAAAAAATAAAACCAGCAGGACACAGCTGTCTACCTTTGCAGAGCAGATTTCCCCACCATGTCTGGTTGATGGTGGCAGGACTCACCCCATGGTGGGACACATGGAGCCCGCAGCAGTCGCAAGTTGCCAGCAGACATCTTGCCCATATGAGTGAGAGATGTGGCCAGCCTACAGCTGAGGGGAGGCCTATGGCACCTGCAAGCCCCGGGGCAACCTGGTGATGGAGGAGGCCATTGCTGCCTAGCTACTATGAAGGCAGCTCTGGGAGCAACCACCCTGGCTCCAGGGAAGAAGAAAGACTGGAAGCCATCCCACTCATCTTGTTCTCTGTCCTTAAATGCATATATTGCTTGAGTTACCAGAGAGGCTGATGTCAGGCATGGTCTTTCTGTCCCAAAACCAAAAGGCTAGGACAACCAAAAGCTTGTCCCCTTTTCTGAGGCAACCACAGAAAAGGCAACAAAGAGGAGGAAGGATTCTATGGACTCCATCAAAGAGCCAAAGTCGTCAGCTGAGGGAACACAGCACTAGCTGGATGTAAATCGTTGTATCGCACGACGGTGCGAGCAAATGCACTTATGTGAAGGTGCTGAAGTGTACCCTCATTGCCAGTCTTGAAATAAAACCAGGTGATGAATCAGGTGATGAATCATTTAACTTGTCCCAGGCACACACTCTCAGCACGGGATCTCCAAACATACCCATAGTTCAGTTTTGAGTACTGCAAAAAGAAAGCTTGGGAACATTTTAAGTAAGGAATTTTTCTGCTAAAATTGTTCAATCAGGACATCACAAAGAAGAATGGGAAGTGTCTCGTGGAAGGTGTCCCTGCCCATGGCAGGGAGGTTAAAACTAGGTGATTTTTAAGATCTCTGCCAGCCCAAACCATTCTATAAGAAAATAGAGATGGATAGAAAAAGAATGTCAAATACTTTTAGGATTAATAAGTGGATGTAGAATGAGGATTTTTCTAGCATTTTATACCCTTAAAAATCAGTGGAATAACCACCATACAGAAGCATATATGGATCAAGGCATTAAAGATAACTAGATATGAACCAAGCAGCTGTAGTAATTGCATGAGTCATTGTGTGTGAAGAGTCACTTGGGGATTACACATCTGTGCCACCCCTGAACTAAAGCAGAAATGTAACTATTCAAGGAATTTTGAAGAGACTTAACACTCTGGATTATAAAGTACTTCTGCTTCTGTGTTTGTTTGGGTTTTTTAAACACATTTTCAGGCATGCTTAATTATATCATGTTTAAAAGTCAGCGAAGTCTTGAAGTTACATTCTATAACAAAAAATTAGTTTAGCAAGTGAATGTGTGCGCTGTCCTTTGCATCCCACTGCAAAGAATTACTTGGGTTTAGACACTGCTGTTGTCAGCTGAGAAGCTGTCATTTGCTAGTGGTGTCCTTTAGCCACCCATAAAACACAATTCATACAACAAACTCAGGTATTGCAGTGCTAATTAAAATCCAAAAGCAATTAGCCTTTTGTTTATTTCACTTGGGAATCTGACTAAAAGCTAAATGAGAAAACAAACAAAAAAAAAACCTAAAGAAAAGAAAAATCTCCAGCTTAAGCATCGTCCCAGATGTCTGAATGATGTCCTAATTAAACTGTATTATGGCATCACAACATAAACCAGCCCACTTATATATGTATATATGTACGCATGTGCACTTTATTATGTGCTGTACGGTTCTGACAGCCTCAACAATTCATTTCCAAGATCTGGGCAGGTGGTGATTAAGTATTTGAAGAAGGAAGTTTACACTAAGTGGAAGAATGGCCTAACCCCTTGGGAATATTACAAGGATGCTGCCAGAGCACGCAGGGATGAAACAAGGAAAGCCAAGGCCACCCTGGAACTAAACTTGGCAAGGGATGTCAAGCTCAACAAGAAGGGCTTCTTCAAGTATGTTGGAGGCAAAAGGAAGACCAAGGAAGTTGTGGGCCCACTGTTGAATGAGACAGTAGCCATGGTGATGGAGGATGCGGAGAAGGCGGAGTTATTGAATGCCTTCTTTGCTTTGGTCTTTACTGCCCAGCCTAGCCCCAGTCCCAGGCCTTGGAGAAAGTAACAGGGAGAGAGGACGAATTCCCCTGGGTGGAGGAGGATCAAGTGAGGGATCAATTAGGTCAATTAGATATTCACAAGTCCATGGGCCCTGATGGGATGCACCCAAGAGTGCTGAGGGAGCTGGCGGAAGTCATTGCTGGGCCGCTCTCCATCATCTTTGAAAGGTCCTGGAGAACAGGCGAGGTGCCTGAAGACTGGAGGAAAGCCA
>VXBO01003569.1:133520-154587 GCA_013400135.1 Rhinoptilus africanus | reverse complement strand
GGGGGGATGGCGTGGAAAAGAGTTGGGATAATTGCATTTTCCTTGGTGGATCAAGTGGTGGAAGGGAAGGACATGGGGAGGAAACGTAACCGTGAGGGCAAACCAGGACCACATCTGGTCCCTCCCACGCCCTGGGATGGATGCACCCCAAATCTGCTCCAGCACCTGCTGCTGAGTGGGACAAATCCCACTGTGGGGGACAGAGGACAGACAAGTGCACTGCCCAGGCAGACATTGCCTGAAATCAGGGTGGGAGATGGCTGGAAACACACTGACCATAGTACACCAACCTGCAGGAGGTTTTCCTTTCAAAACAGGGACTGCAACAGGGGCCCTGCAAAAACTGGGGGCCAGGCCATGCTGGAGCCAGTGCCTTCCACAGGCAGGATTCAGTAGCCCTTGGAGAGTTTGATGGGAGCCAGGGGGAAAATGGGAGCTGGAAGGGTTGGTTGGTCCTGGAGAAATATTTTGGGGACAAAAATGCAGCAAGACCCAACCGTAGTACCAAAATGTCTGCATCCTGCTGACCCATGATGGAGGAGAAAGGACCAAAGTTGTCCAAGAAGATGCCTCACCCTTTGCAGTAAAGGGCTGAAACAGGGCAGGGGGCTAAGGCGGTGGGGGTGAACTGCAGGGTCACGGCAGGAGGAGGAGGAGGAAGACGACTCTCTTCAGCCCACCTTTGTGCTGGGGGAAGCCCATGGGGCCGGAGCTGCCCCACTTGGCAGCCCCTTTTCACTCCCTGCCGGCAGCTGCGTTCCCGGAGGGTTGCGGTGCCGCAGCTTGACAAGCAACACTTAACCTGCCTCCCTGCTCCGTAATAACCTCATACATCAACCGGGAAGAGACTGCAGAGCATGGCTAGAAGGGCTCTGCGTCTACATACAGCATCATTATCCCAAGGCTCCTTCACTTGATATGCAAACGGACTGGGGGTCCCTGGGGCGCCCAGGAGCAGAGTGCCCTGTGCAGCTGATATAAGTCACTCCTGAGTGCGGGCGAGTGGCCACGATGCAGGTCCAGCCTGACATCTAGTGGCACTGGGCAAAATGGGGTGCTCCAGCTGGTGGCAAACTGGGCTAACTGGGAACCCCAGGGTCCCCACTGCTCCCTGCACCTCTTCCTGCCCTTCAAGATCCTTCAGCAGCAACCTCCCACCCCAGGGAGGCTTTCAGAGGCACTCATCGCCTCTGTCCATGTCCAGCCTCTTCTTCCCCTTCCAGCTGCCCAGCCTGACATGGCACTCAGCCCCGTTTTAAGCAGCCAGACCCCTTGTCTCGCACCTACAAGGGCCACCCCGTACCTGACACGCGGGTCCCCAGTGTCCCTTATGGAGTTGGCGGCCACCTCCCTCCTGCCCACTCTGGGATCCCTGCCTTGCATCTCCACTTTCTCCCTGATCCATTACCCTATGCATCACAAGAGGGACATGCTCCTCCAGCAACAGGACACCTGCTGCCTGCCCAGGCTCCCTGGGGGGGTCTCGATGCATGTGTCATGGATGTAGACCTCATCCCTTCTCCCCAACTACCAGCAGCCCCTTCTCCAAAGCAGCAACACAGCAAGCAGGGACTCCCCAGGGTCACAACGGACTGAGCCACTCACAGCCAGCACCAAGAACTGGAGTGCCAGGCGTGGGTGGTCCCACTGCCCCACTGGACTGGCCAAGCACAAGCTCCAGCTTGGGGATGGCTTTTTCCTGGAGAGGAGCAGTGGGATGGAAGGGAGGGGATGGGGCCAGCCCGGAGGAAAGAGACTGCAGAGATGGAGGCAGCTGGGGGTGGAGAAGGGCATTTTGCTAGGAGGAGGCCCAGCTCCACACCAGCTCTGTCAGGGCAGGATAACTCGCATGCAGACCCCAGGAATAAGCAGGACAGGCTGAGCTGAGCGACTCGGTTGCTTTATTGAGGGCCTCCGGCACCCCAGTCACTGGGCTGCCTCACTGGGCGATGCTGCGGAAGGACTGGACGGCGGGGCTGGCCGCTCCCCACTCCACGGGTTTGCGGTACTCCCCCTTGGGCAGCAGGTACTGCCTGCCCCGGTAGTTGGGATGCTCATAGAAAACCCAGGTGCCCTCCAGCACTCTGCAGGCATGGACCTCGCGCATGTGCCACTCATCCATGACGGAAGGGCAGTCTTCGGTGGCTTCAAACATCTGCCCACCAAAATCTCCCTTCTCAAATACCTGGATGTGGCCCCGGCCTCCACTTGGCTAGAAAAAAAAAGGGAGAGAAAATGGGAGAGGGCTGGAAGGAGGCACCAACATCCCTGTCTCTGATGGTCACCAGCCGATGTGAGTAACACTGTGGCACGGTCAGACTCAAATCAGGTACAAAACACCCTCCCAGCACCCCAAGATGGGGCTGAACGGCTCACATCAGCCCCTAAAAGTACTGCTGGGGTAGCTGTTGACCAGACATCATGTGCAAAAGCACCGAGCTGGTATGGAGCGCTTGCAGCCCAATCCCCCACTGCAGCCCCAGTTTTGCAGGGAGGGATGAGGCCTGTTCAGCCAGTGCTGGGCGCCCTCTCCCAGGCAGCCTGCCTGTCCTGCTGCCGCAGGAACCCTTCAGCCACCCCGCGTGAGCATCAGGATGAGAGACGGACCCCCCTCCACTCCCCGCTCCTCGTGGCAATGAGGAGTTTAATGAGCTGGTGACCCCAGCTGGGTTGTATTACAGGCAAACGCAGCGCGGGTATTCTCCACTGTAATTTGAAGCGCCGCGTTGCCTCAAGGCGCTTGCAGTGGTTTTAATCTGCAGCTGCCCAGACGCCATCCTCCCCCGCCTCCCCGAGCCTGCTCTGGTTGCCATTCCCAGCTGGATCTCTCGGATCCCTGCGCTGCCACTGCCACTTCTCCGGGGCACTCTGACCCAACGCCTGTGCTGCATGTCCCCGTGCGACCCCCCCAAGCACAGGAGGGGAAGTGAGGCACCAGGTGGGCATGCAGGATAAAGCCTCCGCTTTTCACCCTCATGGAACAAGCTGTGTTGCTGCTGTATCTCCCACGTGTTTTGGCTCCATCCCTTATGCCAGATCAGTGCCCTGAACCATTTGGAAACTCTTCCCGCCCTATAGAAAGACCTAGCTCAAACCCATAAGAGCCCCAAATGGGCGTTAGACCTCCAGACATAAAAGCAAAACCCCTTCTGGGCTGTGAGACCTGGTCCATGCAGTGGGACACCATGGCTGTGCTACTGGAGTCAGCGATGCACAGATCCCCACCAAAGGGCAAAGACACAGCAGCAGCATTTAGTGTCTCAACCCCAACCCACACTCCACCCACGCGTCCATCCCTGCCAGCTTTAAAGGGTGCTCCTCCCCACAGGCTTCCCCAGAGGATCATTTCTCCCCACCAGCGATTCCATGGCGGGCAAGCACTGCTCCCTGTCAACCTACATTTATCTCATCTCCAGCTGGTGGAAGGGCAAGTGCTGTGGAGCTCGAAAAGCATCTCCCCACCGTCAGTTAGGAGGAGATGAGCACAGTTCCTGCACTGCAGCAGGGAGACGCATTGCCCTGTGCTCTCCTAACGCCAGGAGACACCAGGCTGCTCCAAGCATGTGCAAGGAGGGCTTCAGGCACCCCCTTCTCACTCCTGGTCACTTCAGGTCTGCTCCTGGGGCTGTTCTCTCCATGCCCAGAGGGGCTTGGTGACGCTGAGATTCGGTTCCCACTATGAGAAGGGAGCCCTGGCTCGCAAGAGAGGCTCTAGGTGCTCCTGCAAAAACTACATCCCGCTGGTAGAAGCCTTGTGGCCACTGTCAGATTTGGATCAGTTGGCAGCACATGAGGGGGGAAGGCAAGAGACAAACCTCAGAGATACCTGCCCAGACACCAAAGTCCTTGGAGGAAGACACAGGTATGGAAACTCACCTACAAAGCACTCAAAGTGATCTGCTTTTTGCCATTGCAGTCAAGGGTGGAAGAGATTTACCTTCTCCACTTGCCAAACATCTTGCATTCCCGGAGCATGACTGCAGGAGCAAATCCCCTCTAGCTGTCCTCTCCAAGGGAGCTCCCATGGGTCCCCTGGAAGATGGGGGCTACCCACAAGCATGCTGAAACCCTTTAATGATAGGTACATAAATTAAAGTGTCCCTTGGGAAGAGGTTGCACTTACTATCTGGACGGCTTTGCAGGAGCCGAGGCGGTCATTGAGGCCCATCCAGTGGTGGTAGTCAGGATACTCGCCATGTGTCAGAACGTACATGTTCCCAGAAAAGTTGGGCCTCTCATAGGCCACCCAGGTGCCTCCATCCACACGAATGGAGTTGCAGCGGCTCAGGTAGGTGTGAAAATCGGGGCAGTCGCTGTTGCACTCATAGCTACGGCCTAGGAAATTCTTGTCTTCATAGAAGGTGACCTGAAACACAAGCAGAGGAAGGAAAGCAGGGAGGATCCTCATCCCCCAGCACACATGTACATCTGTATTCTAGACACATCACAGCATGAAATACCTGAAAAAAGAGCCCTCAAGATGTCAAAAAGCCATTAAGACCAGCCATTGAGCGGGATCAACTGCATCCCAACTAACCCTGGCAGCCGATTCACTGGTCTGGCCCCAATGCCTCCAGCTGCCACCCTTGTCTTGCTCTTCCCAGCACCTAGTTCTGCCCTAATCCAACCCAGAGTTCCATTGGTGAAGTCCCTGTCCTCTTGCAGCAAAACATTATTAATACATTTCCCTCCCACCTTCTCTAGAATGGTAGTTACTCAATTATGGCCAAGGGAGCCGTAAGTAGTCAACAGACTGTACTAAGCTGCACTTCATGTGTATCTGGTTACGGAGCGTTTGCAGTTAGACCTCTACTCCTAAGGAGGTGGGGAGGTCTCTCATCTCCTGGGTCATATCTTCTAACCCTGCGATCATTCTCCTTGTTCCCACTGTATCAGGTCCACAGTTTGCTTTCTCAAAAGTCAACACCGAAAGCTGGACATCACGCGAGCTTTACCAGTGACAAGAAAAACTAAAGGAGAGCTCCATGTAAGTGGCGGATAGCATAGTTCTTTGGACATCTAAGGGATTGCATTTGCAGTCGACTTCTGCTTTGGTTGCTGCAAGTTTGTGATACGTCTTGACAAATTTCCAATCCATCACACTTCTTTCTCAAGAGCTGCTCTACATCCAGGCAGCTGACCACAAAGCACTTCGCTCAGGGACACTTTTTCCCCTATTTGATCACAACACATTTTGAAATGATCTCGAGAGCTGGTGAGCAAATCCCATTCCTCTTGCCTGAGGTATCACCGATCCAGCTGGGCCCAGAGATGCGACACATGCTTTCTTCAAATATGCCTTCATGGAAATACTGCCAAACCCTACACCCAGGCCAGTCCTTTGTACAGCCCTATTTTTAGATCCTTCCAGATGACAATTATTCATCAAGAGCTGCTCTTTGCAATAAGGGTTCCTGAACCATCATGTCTACTTTGACTGTATCCCTTGCTTGCTTACAGTACTAGGAAGTCAAACCATGCCAAAAATTACATTATAGTTTGACAGAAAATGGTCTCAGCAGTTCCCTTTCAGCCCACCTTCCACCTTAACAGGAGTTTGATGACTTACTCCAGTGTCTTTTAGAGCCTTGCATTGACCCAACTGATGTGCAAGTTGGTTGATCCAACACAGAGCATACTCAGGACAACATTTCACCTTTTCCAGCCTTCCAATACGGCATCACGCTGCCATCAAATGGCATCAAATAACCTATTTGGTGGCATCTGAGATTGCCTCAGACAATATTCCCAGATGCTCTGGAGATAATTTTTCTGGCCACAGTGATTTAAACATCTAACATCCCTGTAATCCATTTTCCCCATAGTTTTTCCACAGCCTGAGTATTAAGATACACTATCACCTTTGGCTCCTAGCTGGCTGTACTTCACCTCTGGTGCTTTGGCTACTGGGATTGATCTAACATCACTGCTGTTCAAAATACCGTTCATTGTGACAGTTTCATCCCAGGAGATAGATTCCAATCTAGGACAACCCACCTACTATTTTCTATTCACTTTGTGTTAAAAAATAAGTTGGCCACAGTTTTCCTGGAGCTGGTTGGTCAGTGTGTCCCACCAGCCTGACCAGGCATATGGGGAGCCAGAGTAATCATGCCAGAGGATTTATGTCCTTGGTCTTGCGGACTGTTAGTCCTTTATTAGGATAATGTTATTTCCCTCACATTTTCCTCTTATTTCAAGGGACTGATCTCCCATTACAAAGCAGTTGGCATACACAAACCAAGCTGGCCCCACCTCTCTACCTCCTGAGAAAGCTCTTCCCATCTTCAGTGCAACGGAGAGTTGGGAGATCACCGGCATCTTTCCAGCAAGCAACTAAAAGTTCTAAAAGTGCTAAAACATCCCATTCCTGTTTTCCCACGCTGCTGCTATTGGGTAATTAACCACCCTGGTCCGCCCTTGCCAGCCACACAACCCTGCCGTTGTTTTACAGACCCTGCTTCTGGATCTTTGTCCCTAGAGGTATCACCTGAAAAACCTGCCAGCATGAGCCCAGAGGCAACGCTTAAAGTCCTGCCCACTGAGGTTTGGCAATCACTCACCACCAGTAGTCCTCTTCTTGAATCCAGCGGTTGAGGAAACCACAGCATCCCAGTAATACTTTCCCCAGAGTGGTACACAGGGATGCACCTCTTCACAGCTCCACTCTTACCCTTCGCTTGGATGGCTGATGAGCTCTCCTCATCTCCAACCTCGCTCCCAAAGCTCTGCAGCCCATTCTGCTCTGCAGTCCTGCTCCTGTCCGCATGGTGAGCATCCAGCACGCTCGATGTGGAGCTCTACCCAACATCTGTAAGACCACAGGTCTGGTCTCTGTGCAGGCAGCACCTCACGCAGGCTGAGGGATGCCTCCTCCTGCCTCATCGAGGGCAGCTGTCAGCGGGAAAAGAATGTGTCTTCCTCCCCTCTGGTCCTGGCTCCGCACGAGCTGCCTTGATTTTGCAGCTGGCATCCAGCAGAACCAGCTCCTCTTGCAATGCCCTATCACAGGAACTGTGTGTGACGTTGGGTAAGCTGGCCTTGAATTTTGTAACAGAAAAGCAAAAGCTCATTTGATGTTCCTTCTCCACCCAGCCTAACACAACTGAACTTCAATTTGGCAAAGCCACCTGGTGTTCCTGGAAGGGTGTTCTCCTTGTACTTAAAAAGCCACAAAGCCAAAGAAATCCAAGAGCACATTAAGGGTATGAGCATTCCCACAGAACAGTGACCAAAAGTGTTCACTGCTTTATTCTGAGACCGCTTATAGGAAGACCTCAGGAGAGGGCTCCTGCCCACCTAAGCAAGACGCACCAGGGCAGTGACCCCTTTCTAGGGCAGACGGCTTGCTTAGGCTATGAGAAATAGCATTTCATTCTCTCCTTTGCCGTTTTCTTCTCCCTGGAATGTGCTAGGCAAGAGCACGGCACAGAGAAAAGATGAGATCTGTACTCTATCACTGACTTAACTCCTCTCAGACACCTTGCGGCACCACAGCAGCACATAGTCAACAAATTCCCTGTTGCACGCTCACAGGGGACACGGCTTTCAGCAGGGGTAAAGGCAGTATGTGTTTAAGTCTCTTTAAGTGGGCAGGACACTCAAGTGTGAATCAGTTACATCTCCCCAGCACATTCTTTACACACGGGCACACAGACTGCAATCTGACAGCCACCAGACTGGAAGGAAGCAGCACACCATCCTCGGTTGCTAAAGACTGCTCAGAAATAGGCAAATCCCTTTGAGCCAAGATCACAAACAAAAGGTGGGGAGAAGCAGAGACTGAATCCAGGTCTCCTGCAGCACCAGCCAGTGCCTACAAACCACTCTGCTTCCGAGCTTTCCACCCCCTTGGGTCTTACAGTCTCCACAGGTTAAAAGGAATGCAACCCAAAAGCAAAACTTAATACCATAGAAAGATGTAGGTCTGTCCACAGCCCCTTAACAGTTGCTTAACATTTCACAGGAGAAACTGGCCACTAGCCCAAAGTTCTCACCTTCCTTTCCCAGTTGCTTATCCCTGCCCAGTCCCAACCCTGCAACACGGTCTGTGTGACCAACCAGCTCAGCTCAGTTGACTTCAAGGCTGAAGACTGCAGCGTCCGAGCTGGATCCCCATCTGCTGCATGTCACTCTAGCTGGAGTTGAGCTTTCTGATCTACCTCCTTCTCCAGTTTAAATTAATCTCTGACGATTCCACCAAATCACGAGGCCAGTTCACATCTCTTAGGGAATGCTATTGCCTTCAGCGCTATGATCATCATCCATGCATCCTTCTCTCACAGCACACCCTTTGCTCCACCATGAAACGGGGATGTGGCGGCTGCCGCTGGCATTGGGGCTCAGCTCATCCCAGGGCAGTCTTCCACAAGACTCCACTCTGCAAATGCAGCTCGTCACGTTTGCTGCTGGCACAGCAGCCTCCACCGTCAATTTACAAGGCACCACGTCCTGGTGTATTTTAAAATACCCCCTCACCAGTCACTGTGTTCAACTCCATCCTCTTGCAGAGCCACACCTAGAGGAAACAGCCAAGATCTGGGAAAAGACTAGGGAGGGCTCAGCTCAGGCTTCCTTCCATCTCGGAAGGGATTTCAGGCACCTCCTCTTGCCGACAGACTGACAGAAAGGGAAGCTGTCGGCAGAACAAAGAAACCAAAGTTTTTCCACAACTTACCCTTGATAAATTCTGTACTCCTAGCCACAATCATGTGTAGGCTGCAGATAAACTTACCTTGGTTCCAGCTCTGGACATTTTCCGTTCCAGCCAAGCTCCCCGGTGCTGGAGGAACGTCAGAAGCTGTTACAAACAGCCAGGATCCGAGGCACCCTTTTTATAATGGGCTCGTTTTAAACCAGACAGCCGCTTTGTCATGAGAATAGGATCCAAAAATTGAGTCAGTGATTCTGAGGCTATAGACGGTTTCCAGAAAAGCAAACAGGATTATGGAATAAAGGAAGGCTTCGCCATCCTCCCTTTGTTACCATTTGCTGACTCAGAACACCAAAACTCTGCCAAACGCACTCAAAACACGCAGCCCCCTGCCAAGTCCTGGAGGACAGAGGGCGATTTGGCTGCTCTCTCCCTTCCAAGCATGTTAAACAAGACAGCATTCTCATCAGCTCTAAAAGGCCCATCCTCGTGTGTAAGGAAGAGACCCGACACTTACCGGAGAACATTCCCAGGCAGCGAAGGATGCAGCTGGGAAATGGGGAACATGTGCCCAGGGCAGACACCGCAGCCTTGCAAAGAACAGCCTCCGCGTAGAGGCTCTGCTTCAAAAGCTCCCAATGGAAACATCTGCGCAGCAAAGAGGCTGCATATTTTTATAGCACGCTCTCAGCTTGAGCTATTATTGCTCCAAATGGGGCCTGACAGAGAAAAAAAGTGAGTGATTTCACACACGAGATAGTAGAGAACAGTGCCCAAATTTCTGACAAAATCTGCCAGCGTCACAAATTCAACTCAAAACTCTTAAACAGTTGTCTGCGGTTTGAGCAAAAGTATTTTTTTTAGCCACACTCTGGCCCAGCGAGCAGAGAGGGCGAGCATTGCTGGCTTATGTACACCCACACCCCCCCGCCAGCGCATGATGAAAAAACACCTTTGCAGCTAATCACTGCACCAGCCCGAAGGCTTAGCGAAACAAAGGGAAATGAATTTGGCACAGCAGCGCCTGAAACACACAGACCCTATTTTCAAATCTGTCAGGACAAGCAGTCTCGCAGCAGCAGCTCTGCACACCACCCCATGTACGCTGCCACCGCTCCACTAAATGCAGGCAGATATGACAGTCTGAGACAGACGTACTCACCAGCACCTCGCCCTCTTCCCATTTCAGGCGTCTTGAATTGCCCAGTGCTCCTTACAGCTCTCGCTGCTAGAAAGCCGTGAGGCCACTTACAGGTATTTTTTATCCAAATACTGTCTTATGAAGATCAGAGCCCAATCACAATCCACATCCTATTAAAAGGCAACTCAGTAGGTTCACTAGGACATCTCAAAGCTGTTGCTTTGAACACCCCTCCTTTAAAAGTTGGTTAACTGTAATAAATTCAACTTGTATTGCATCACCTGCATCCCCAGGAGCCAAGAGAAAACTTCAGAATAATTCTAGCATCACAAGAGCCATGTACACCAGAGCACTAAACACCCCTGCCTTCCTCTCACTCTCAGGTTGGATAGCTCTTCAGAAGGCACACACAGCTGCTGCGTTCGGTCTTCCATGCAACGCCTTGGCCTATTTTGCCCAGCTCATTTAGGTGCTCAGCTACGACCACATCTCCCCAAAACAGGTTCCGCTAGCACACAAGAAAGGCACTCAGCCAAGTTGATACTCTTTACAAGAAATATTAAAGGTAGGAAAGAGAGTTTATATTAAAGTGCTGTGCCAGGGCAGCCTTCAAAACCGTCATTTCCATGGCTGTTAACAAATTAGCACTTTGCTCTCAGCTGACTAGTTGACATTTCATTAAGCAACAAAGATGTTGTGCCCCTCTAACATCCACCGTACAGTTAAAACCCCTTCCCTAGGACACGTGCCAGGCTCATCCGAGAACTCTCTTTTATTGACATTTGTCAAAACAATGCAAACGTATAAGGAAGTTAGTTCCATATCATCACACTGCTTAAGTGCCATCTTCATATAAAAAAATCCACTGAATTTCATTCATAAAAAAATCAAACATTTCTTTTACACATTTATAAAAACACAGTGACTGGCTTGTACCATAAAGATGCACATGATGCCCAGGGCCCTGTGTCCACCTCTCCACTGGGAAGTGCTGTGCTGCTGGCTCCTTGCACACCACGGATGCTAACCACGACGACAGCCTCCCCTCTAAAGGATCTGCAACAAGGCATATTTCATCATCCTCTAGTGACACACGCTTTCTCGGTTATCAACAGCACACTCCTGGGAGTGATTAGAAATCCTAAAGCAAACAGACAGTCCAACCCACGCCGAGGCTGGACGTCCCGTCCACAGCGAGTGTGTTCAGGCGGGATGGCGGTGACATCTTAATGAGAACTGTTTTCATCATATGGCTGCCTGGTTCGCAGAACTCTGTAAGAAAATAAGAAGAGCAAAAGCAACTCAAAGACTAAAGAAAAGGAAAAAAAAACCAACCCACAACTTTCTAGTGGTTTGAAACGTGCAATGGCAGAAAAACACAAGGGCTTTTCTCTAGCTCCTAAGCTACTACTACTTGAGAAGACAAAACAAAGGAAGAATTATTTGAAGTCTCAATTCTCTTAAGCAAAAAATGAGACAGGTACAGACATTAATGCACACAGCGTTCTCGAAAGGGCAGCTGTTCAAGTAAGTTTTTACATCGGATTATGTACAATATGCCTGTCTGCCTTTACAGATGTACACAGATGTGCCCGACAAATCAAACAGAACACCTGCAGAGAACAAGGGAGGTGCTGAGTATGCAGGGAATAGGTTCAAATTGAAAAGCAGTTTTGACTGCAAAATAAGAACTAAAACCAAACACAACGCCCTTGGGAGAATGTTCACTGAACAGCCTTCTACGCCTTCTACCTTAGCATAGACTGTGCATAGAAACATGGGACAATTCTTCTAGACAGAAGAATCAAGAGAAGCATGCCCTCTACTCACCCTTCCTTTTGCTGTACAGGAATGCTATCCTGCTGCCTGCTTGGAGCCTACTGCAGGAGGAACGAGGCTATCCAGCTGCTGACGGTTCCCTGTCTGAACCAGCCATTCGTAGAATTTGTTTTCTACCAACATCTGGAACTGTTTCCTCTGATCCCTGAAACCAAAAGCAGATCAGCAGGGAAGTATGCAAAGGTCGCATTTATTTGTAGTATTATACTTCTAAACCTCACCCTCACCACCAAAACAAGCCTTCATATGTTTCAGCTACGAGCTGGGTTTGGTTCATGAACTGCCCGTACCGGGAAGACGTTTTTACCGATTGAATATTGATATAACAAACCCTAAAGGCAGAACTTGGTGGAGTTAGAGAAGTCTTGCGAACTTGCCCATCCCACCAGCACAGTAGCCCTGCTCCATAGGGCTGCCTCTGTTTTATTTTTAGAGCAGATTAAACTTGTCTGAAAAGGGAGAAAAAGAAGATCAGTAACCAGCGTTTAAGCACTGAAGACACAAAATTGTCTTCTGACAGCATCTGAGAGGATGGAGATCAGGAAAAAACTCCTCAAATAATTCCTATTACCGGTAAATAACTTCTAGGATGTTTTTTGTAAGACCAGCAATAACAGGGTATATCACTTCACTCAGGCTCTGTCTCTGCCACTGGTGGATGTCCAAGAGCAGTGCAGGCTCATGGCAGTATTTCTCCAGGATAGCATCCCAGCCGTCTGGCATCACTTCAGCTCCACTATTCCTTAAGCCAAAGGTGGCATGAGTATTGAGTGCACTTTTTTTTTGAGCTGGACTTTTTTTCCTATGAGCTTATGCAATTCCTTTCAGAACCCACATAAAACATGAATCTTTTCAAGGTCCTGTGGAGGGTTTATGTGGTTTTGCTTTGAACCCATTCCTAATTTGATGGGCTGATCCCATCCTGTACTGGGAAAAGCAGCAAACCAGCCCTTTGCAGTTTTGTGCCACTCCAGTTCAGAGAGGCTCAGTGTACCCAGGCCCTTTTTTCAAGTTAAAGGCTCTCCTTTGTACTATCGCTTCCATTTGAGACATTCCCTAGAAAGCAGGGTTCTAGGACAACAACTAACCTAAATTCCTCCCCAGTTAACACAAACACAAAGGCAGCCACTTTTTCTTCCCTTATGGCTTTATCTTCTCCAAGTGCTTTTTATATACCTTGATCTGCTACTGACCCTGAAAGACTTTGTGTCTGATATGCTCAGGAAAAGAATAAACAGGATTTTATGCTTTTGCATGTTGTTCCTCATGCTGTCTTACTGGTCCCGTCTTACGGGGTTTTTACTTTCAGCCTAGCAGGATTTACGTTCTTTTTTTGCTCCACTTTCCTCATTCCGACAACTTCAACTTCTTGAAAGACGTCTTCTTATTTCTCACGGTCTCTTTCACCTCCCAGTTCAAGCATGGCAGCTTTTTTCTTTCTACAAGTCTGATATCCTGTTTGCTCTAAGCTTCCTACTTGTCTCCCTTGTTGTTTCCCTGCCCGCAGGAGACAGAGACATTGTACACCGTCAGCTGCCCAGTTGCTTTTCAGCAAGCTTCTAAACCTGGCACAGTTTCTCCCCTTTTATGAAACAAGTCACTCCAATACTGAGCTCTTGCCTCCTGTGACTGCTGTAGGGGATGTTAAATCTAAGCATATCATCTGTATCACCTCACATTTTTTAACAGTAAAATTTTGTCAGGGGAAACACCTTCGCAAACCCCTGGGGTGAGAAGCAGCCGCCCTGTGAGGACAAGGGCTGGAGGGGGAAGAAGCACCTTAGATGAGGCTGATAGACACAACAGGTGACACCAGCACAAGGGCTGAAGTTACCGCTTTCCTCTCTGCTGCACTTCATGACTCAAGGACTGAGAATTTTGAAGGTTTTTACATTTTGGTCACCACTACCGGGTCACGACTGCTCAGCCACCCTCCCACCTGTAGTCAAACCCTGACCCAGAATCCTTCCTCTCTCCCAGTCTAGAGCTCTTTCAAGCTGCAGGCTGCTCCACGCTCGGCACAGAGGTGCCTGGGTTTCAGAAAGGAACAAAGGAAGCAGAGGGAGCTCCTCCAAAACAACAAACGATCAAATGGACTGGAACTCCTCAGCTTGGTATGATGGCAAGTCTTGACAGTTTGACCCAAGAGGAGGCTTTCATATTCTGTGCTCCCCAGAGGATAAACCCCTCCACGATCACTGCTGATCAGCACCCAGTTACACACCCATTACAAGTCTTCAACTGAGAACAGAACAGAAAGAAAATCTACATAGCTCAAGCATAGCTTAGGGAACAACACTTGTTCTCGTTTCTTCAAGCCTTTACAACTGAACAGCTGGGTTTCTATCCCCATTCTGTATTTGCAAAGGAAGACAGGTCCTCCAGGTTGCTGCATCAAAAAGGTTCACAAAAAGATAAAAGCAGCTAAACTGGAGTCAGCAGAGATTTGCACCCTTGCCCAATCTGTCTGGCTGCAGAAGAAAGCATTTTGACAAAGGAAGCAAGGTGAACTTTTCAGAACTCAGCAATAGGTGCTGAGAAAACAAACAGACACACATCAGCACATGAGATGGGCTAGGGCAGGCCTAGCTAGCACAGTAAAAGTTGGGCAGAGGATTCCATGCAATCTGATAAAGAGGACTTTAAAAGCTACTGTCCATGAGGTGATCTGTTGGAATGGTTCATGTGCACATCCTTAGCTCACCTCAACAACAGATGGGACAGTACTTTAAAGCTTCAATCTCACTGTAAAGCTTGGGCTAAGAGCAACCACCAAACAGCCACAGGCCAGTAATTAGTTGAGCTGCTGTTCGGAGTATGCACCCAGAACTCACACACGGCAGCACATGACACTGGAAGCAGAAAAGAGGCAGCAGAGAGACAGCAGCCAGCGTGAGGTAAGCTGTAAACAAGAGTTTTGCCAGGCTGGACCCTCACCTCAGCCCTCATCAGTATCTAGGCATGCTTTTCCTTGAGGTTCGCAAGCTAGGCAAATGCAATCATGACAAAGTACCTCCCTCAAGAGTTACGATTGTGAACATATATTAATAGCAAAGACCAGGATCCCAAGATTGCTAATTACTAATACTCTAGAAATGGTACGTAAGACAAGGCTCACACAAGCCAATCCATTATTAAAGCATTTTTGATGAACAACATCAAATGAACCTTCTGTTTGTATGGCCAAGCGGAGCTGCAACGCAGCTCACCCATGCCTGTTAGGATGCAGCACTCACTTGGTCAGGCCTGCCTCCTTCACAGTTTTCTGCCAGATCTGTACCTTCTGCTCTCGCTGGCTCAGCGCCTTCTGATACGCGTGGGGAAGCCCACCTGGCGTCTCCGTGGTGTCTCCTTCCATCTCAAAAGGAATCACGAAGGTGTAGAAGTCCGAGGGTGGCAGGAGGCGGAAGACACTCGTGTCACCGCTCTCCTTGCACACCAGCATGGGGCTGTCCCAGTAGTTTGGCAGAGTGGCCAAGCCCACCTGAGCCATGTGGTCTTCAAGCATGGGATAATGGGTGTGGAAAGGGGCAAAGCTGACTGCTTCATTCCCCAAGAGGACGAGAGGCTGGGTAGGCGTGAGAATGTAAAAGGTACAGCCGGCAGTGGAAGAAAGGCACAAACGATGGCAAACGACAATGACCTTGACATTGTCACAGCTGTGGACGTGAACAGATGCCTGCACAGGGCCTAGGACAAAAGTGCTATTCCGGCACTTCTCAATGGTCACGGATCTGCAAAAGAACAATAGAGCAAGGACACAGTAAGCAGGAAAGACTGAAACCAGGACTTTTTCACTGCTTTAGTTGGACTAAAAAGAACTTAGCACTTGGACACACTTGCTGAAAAAACACCTAGCTGTGCCTCAGGAGAACAAAAACTCACCGGAGGGGAGAGAGGAGATAAATGAAGGACTCGTTGCAGCTATGAATTCTTACATGAGCCCCAACCAGGGTGTGCGAGCTCTTGGCCAGCGTCTGCTTGTACACCTGGCTCATTATCACCATGGGGAACACCTCAGGCACCACACGAGTATTGCAGGCAATCTTTGCCTTCCTGGTTGTTCCTTCAACTGCAAAATAAAGTCAAACAATACATTTAAAAAGAAAAAAAGCACATAAAGGCTATACCTGATTCTTACAGAGACACAGACATGATGGTTCACTGCTCATATCACTCAGCAATCCCTCAAAAAAATAATCAGCCCAAAACCTCAAGGACAGTACCATCAAACTGCACCACTTCACGCACCAGTCATACCATCCACCCAGGCCTACTGGGCAGGTCAGCAGTATATAGCAGAAAGAAGCTCCAGAAGTCAGAGCGCACTGAAAGATCAAAACCACTTCTAGATTATTCAGGTGCAGCTAAAGCCTCCCAAAAGCTACAGACAGCCCTGACCCAGGCATCTCCATTTCCAGAGGTCTGTTCCTCAACACAAGACTTGGCTTGGCAGGAAGATCCATAGGGTAAGTTTTATACTGAAAGCAGGAACTGTATGTTTTAAGACAGTGAAATGCTCCCTCTACAGTACAACCGTTGAGCAACCTCACTGTCCTACCTAACGCACTGCCACTCTTACAATTGTGCAGTCAGAGGAAACAAAAGTTTAACTTAATTTCTTTTCTCCTACAGTGGAAGGTGCCGTGGCTCCACTGTCATGTCCTTACAGGTGAAGGAATGCAATTCAAGGCAGGGAAACCTAGACCAGTTCCCAGCTTTGGCACAAACACATCACGTTGTCTGTTCTCTGTGTCCAGCTGTACTTGGATAATGAGGATAGTGATACTGGCCTCACTTAGAGGACCCTTTGAAAATAGTCATTAATGTTTGCTTACAAAAGTTATTCAAGGACGAGAAAAATACCCACAGATGTCACATAGCACCCTCTAGTCCCCCAGACTCACCTCTAAGCTGTCACTTTCCCCATCTCCACTGTCAGTAGAAGAAAAAGGAGGCAAGTCCCCACACCACTGCCAGATCCCCGGAGCAAGAGAAGCCAAGACTGGGAAGTTATTTCTAAAAATAAAGGCAAGACTAGCTACCTTGCTGCGCCCATGCAAGTTTCTTCCCAGACTTGAGGCAGGCAGTCATTCCAAAAGGGTTTGTCATCAGGCAAGACCGCAGCCAGCTCTCCAGCTTGGGGAAAGAAAAGGCTCTGGAGACCTTTGAGTAGCCGTTCTGCCCATGACAGGGCTGCCAGAGGGCAAGCTCGTGCAGAGGATGGACCAGCCTGGACTTGCTCACGCTCCCTTCAATAAGAAAGCTGAGGGCACAGACAGCTTCACAGGACACCAAGCTACTGTGGGTGGAATGGGAGGAGGCAGTGAGCTGCTCCGGCTCCAGCAGCAGTTCCAGCATATCTGAGAGGTGGCTCTGCACGAATGCAAAGTGGTCCTGATCATTCCAGTTCTTAGCAGGGAGAAAAACACACAAGAAGGTGGTGAGTTTTCACAGAGCTGACAAGCTCCATCAACATCAGCTTTATATAACGCATCCTCGCTTATGCTTGTTCTAAGAGAGGGAAAGCAAGTCAAACATGGTGCTCTCTCCTGCTCACTGCTTGTGCTGCTCTGCTCTTCCAAAACATAGAGTAATCTCCACCCCAAAAGAAAAAAACATTTTATTTGAACTCCAAGTACCAAATATTTCATTCTAGAAAGCAGAAACAGACTCTCCTACAATCCTTCCCACATAAATTTAGCCAGCTGCTGTTAGCAATTGAAGGTAGGAAACAAATCAATAACTGACAGTCAAGGTCTTGCAACTGCACTATTGGAAAATCACTGCATCTGTTCCAGACCTTCAGATATGATTCAGTGCCACCTCCTGAGGCGCTGCGGAGGAAAAAAAAGCAGAGGGTCATTTCTTCACAGGCAAGTGGACCAATAAACCAAACGACCTCTGAAAGAATCATTAGTTCAAATTCTAAAGGGCTTCAGACCCAAAAAAGAAAGTAGAAGACTAGAATGATGACAGACATTAACAAAGACAACCTTTGCTGGCCTGCAAACTGCAGAACAAGCAACACACAGCTGTGATTACACGTTGTCCTCACCATCCATGAGGGCTGTAGCCAAAAGTGCATAACAAGCAGCTGCGAGTGTCTTGTCCTGCGGCTGGAGATCCCTGCACTGCGACAGAGACCCTCTCACACCAGATGAGCCTTGATACACCATTTCAAAAAGGGGCATGGTTCACATCAAGCATCACTGAAGCTGAGGGAATCTCACCCCATTGCACAGAGAAAAGTAACACCAGTGGAGAAAGCCCCAGTCTCATCAGGACAAAAACCTCTGAGACAGATACAATGGCAGCCAAGATGCACCTCCTTCATGTCCACAGTTTTATGTAATGGCTATACCTGAGCAGCAGTTAAAAGAAAACAACAGCTTTTAAATAATACTGGATGCTCCACGACCACCCAACACACAGCCCTGTATCAGTTCCCCTCATCTCAGGAGGACTTGGAGGTGTTGGTGGACGAGAAGATCAACAAGAGCCAGCAACGTGCGCTGGCAGCCCAGAACCCTCCACAGCCTGGGCTGCATCCCCACAGCGTGAGCAGGGGGGCGAGGGGGGGATTCTGCCCCTCTGCTCCGCTGGGTGAGCCCCCCCTGCAGTGCTGCCCCCAGCGCTGGGGCACCAACAGCAGAAGGAGACGGAGCTGTTGGAGCGGGGCCAGAGGAGGCCCCAGAGATGCTGGGAGGGCTGGAGCCCCTCTGCTGTGGGGACAGGCTGAGAGAGCTGGGGGGGTCAGCCTGGAGAAGAGAAGGCTCCAGGGCGATGTTCCAGCCCCTTCCAGTCCCTAAAGGGAATCTACTGGAAAGCTGGAGAGGGACTCTGGATCAGGGAGGGGAGCAACAGAACAAGGGCTGATGGTTTAAAACTGAAAGAGGGGAGATTTAGATGAGACCTGAGGCAGAAATTCTTCACTGTGAGGGGGGTGAGCCCCTGGCCCAGGTTGCCCAGAGAAGCTGTGGCTGCCCCATCCCTGGAGGGGTTCAAAGGGAGGTTGGACAGGGCTTGGAGCAACCTGGGCTGGTGGGAGGTGTCCCTGCCCAGGCCAGGGGGGTGGGACTAGATGATCTTCAAAGTTCCTTCCGACTCTAATCATTCTATGATTTCTTTTCACATTTGTTCAGTCTTACAGTATAATGTCGCCCAGTCCCTATTTTTAATCATTTTAGCTTGTCCCAAATTACATTTCACTAGCTCATAACATCATAGTCACGACAGAAATCTGCTGAGGTTTACAGCCCACCTTCAATAATGATGCTGTCAATCTGTAATTCACTCTCAAATACAGAGCTGCCCACAAGCTGCACCTGATATATTCAGCTCACTTCTCTTCTTTCAAAGTACTTTACAGGGAACATTAACTCCCCTCTCTGAAATACAGCTTAATGTAATTTTGCTAGAAAGACCCTGTGATCCTAATATTCTACAGTGAATTAAGGGAAAGCAACCTGCAACACAAAAAAAGCTTCCATCCTGTTTGTCTAACAGAAAAAGCAAAGAGGCAGTCAGAATCATAGAATCATCTGGGTTGGAAGGGACCTTTCAGATTGTCAAGTCCAACCATCAACTTAACACTGCCCAAACCACTGCTAACCCATGCACCACATGCTAACCCTCAGCACCGCGTCTGCCCAGCTTTTAAGTACCTCCAGGGATGGTGACTCAACCACTGCCCTGGGCAGCCTCTTCCAATGCTTGACAACCCTAACAGCAAAGAATTTTTCCCAATATCCATCCTAAACCTCTTCTGGCACAACTTGAGGCCGTTTCCTCTTGTTCCGTCTCCTGTTCCTTGTGAGAAGAGACCAATTCCCCCAGCTACACCCTCCTTTCAGGGAGTTGCAGAGAGCGAGAAGGTCTCCCCTCAGCCTCCTCTCCAGGCTGAACACCCCCAGCTCCCTCAGCCGCTCCTCACAAGACTCGTGCTCCAGACCCCTCACCAGCTCCATTGCCCTTCTCCAGACACGCTCCAGCACCTCAATGTCTTTCTTGTCATGAGGGGCCCAAAATTGGACACAGTTTTTGAGGTGGGGCCTCACCAGTGCCCAGTAGAGAGGGACAATCACTTCCCTAGTCCTGCGAGCCACACTACTGCTGATACAGGCCAGGATGCTGTTGGCCTTGCGCCTTAAAAGGAGAACTGCCAACACTCTGAGAGAACTTCCATAGTTAGGCTGATTCTAGGAAATTTCCATAGCAGCTTTTGCTGCAGAGAATACACCAACTTCATTTCACTTACTGTTTAGCAATCTCCAATTTGACTCTCGTTTAGACTTCACCGCAGGCAGGGTTACAACCTCCCAGGAACAAAGCAGCCACACATGGAGAATCCTATGGCCACAAATACCTTATTCTCGCTGGTGGATTTTCCAGTCAGGCTGGGAGACTTGGTCCTGGGGCTGGGCCATTCCTCCCCGATCAGAGACCTTCGCAGGGAGACCTTGTTCACTTGCTGGACATACAGGAAGAGCAGGAACTGCAGCGTGTCTACCGACAGCTAGCCAAGAGGGGAGAAAAAGAGGCGTTAGGATGGGCTGGGCTCTCCCCACGCCGCCCGGCCCGGGATGGGGCTCCTGCCTTGCTCCGTTCCTGTTCCAGCTCTTCCTGGCCAGCACAAGCTGCTTCGGCCTCGGCCCACTCGAGGCTGCGCGGCGGGTCCGGCCGCAGGAGGCTGTGGAAGAGCTCGAAGTAGAGCCAGGCCAGGCTGCGGCCCAGCTGCAGCTTCCCGCAGGCGATGTGCCGCCAGCGGGGCCACGACAACCGCGGGAAGCAGCCCTCGGCCGCCCGCGCCCGGGCGTAGGCCGCCATCTTCCGCAGGTAGTGGGGGCCGAGGCGGGCGGGCGGCGGTGCGGGCAGGGCCCCCACCAGAAACGGCTCCGTCCTCACCCACAGCCGCACCGGGGCCTCCATGACGACCGCCGTCGCCACTGACACACCCCGCTTCCGGTGCCGCGCAGAGCGGCGGCGGCGCAGAGCAACGAGACGGCCCTTCCCTCACACGCCGGAGGACTCAGGACAGGCCCGCCCCCTCCCCGAAGATGCTATTGGCTGCTGTAGCTAGGGCGGAGGCAGGAATAAACGCTGCACTCTCTGATTGGGGAGAACTCGCCCTCCCGCGCGGCACGACGCGCTGAGCCGCCATTGGCCCGGCGGGCTGCGAGCCTACGCCCTGCCTGACGATTGGCCGGCCGCGGTGAAGTGTGCGCAGCCGATAGGCTGGCGGCGGGCGGGGTCGCGCCGCGTTCCCATTGGCCGGGGCTGCGGTCGCAGGGCTCCTCCGCTTACACCGTCTAATGGTGGCCGGGCCGGGCCGGGCGGCTGCGGCGCTGCGGACCCGCCCGGAGACCGCCGCCCCCCCCCCGCCATGGCCCCCGGCTGGCTCGGCCGCCTCTGCCTCCTGCTGCTCTGCCTCT
>VXBO01003569.1:108747-132735 GCA_013400135.1 Rhinoptilus africanus | reverse complement strand
GCAGGAGGGACTTCTACAAGATCCTGGGGGTCTCCCGCGGCGCCTCCATCAAGGACATCAAGAAGGCCTACCGGAAACTGGCGCTGCAGCTCCATCCCGACAGGAATCCCGACGACCCCAAGGCGCAGGAGAAGTTCCAGGACCTGGGGGCTGCCTATGAGGTGAGGCTGGGGGTTCCCCCACCGGCCCGAGCCTGGCCGTGGGCGCTGCTGGCCCCCCCCCCACGAGGCGCGGGGCAGGGTGTGCGCGGGCTGGTGGGAGGGAGAGGGATGAAGGTGCACGCCCTGTTGTGGGGAACCTGGAGAACCTTCCGTCCTCCCAGCCCTTCGCAGGCTGTGAAGGGTGGGCAGGGCTCACAGTAAAACATGCCAGGAGCACGAAGCTGAGCTTAGCCAACAAGTACTCTGGTGCGGTTTAGAATCATGGAATGGTTAGAGTTGGAAAGGACCTTAAAAATCATCCAGTGCCCCCCCCTGCCCTGGGCAGGGACACCTCCCACCAGCCCAGGCTGCTCCAAGCCCCGTCCAACCTGGCCTTGAACCCCTCCAGGGATGGGGCAGCCACAGCTTCTCTGGGCAACCTGGGCCAGGGGCTCACCCCCCTCACAGCAAAGGATTTCTGCCTCAGATCTCATCTCAATCTCCCTTCCTTCAGTGTAAAACCCTTCCCCCTTGTCCCATGGTTCCCCTCCCTGCTCCAGATTCCCTCCCCAGCTTTCCTGGAGCCCTTTGAGGTACTGGAAGGGGCTCCAAGGTCTCCCTGGAGCCTTCTCCAGGCCTGTAGGCTTCGTCTTGTAATGCTCAGGGGAATGAGAAAGGAGGGCTTCTAGGAAATGTAAAGGCCTTTCCTTCTATAGGGTACAGTTCAATCCATCCTCCCACTTTTCTATATTGGATTTCAAACATTCTACGGAATAAAAAACAAAGGTAGAAAGGATATCTGGTTGATTAGAGAGCTCCTTCTGTCAGAGGATAATAAAAGATCCTCTGGGCTCAGTTAGCCAGGAGAAAGTAAAGGCAGCAAGTTAAAGTTATTTGGTGTTTATTAATAGTTCTTTGAGGAAGAAATAGATTTGCATCGGTTATAAGTATTGGCACAGGAACACGTGTGTGTGTGTACAGGACCTCTCTGTGAGTGAGTCTGAGCTGACAGGAGATAAAAGGTGGTTGGCTTGTCTTCTAGAAGGCATTAAGGTGGGAAAAATAATGGTGGGTCACATGTGCATGAGGATTCGTGTTGTTTCCATGATAATATACTGGTACAGAAATGATACCTGACACTAGGAACACGGTGCATTACATGAACCGCGTACAGACTGTTTCATTAGCCAAAATATTTTAAGTCAAAGCCTACTTTCTCTCCCACCTACGTACATGGTTGACACAGTTTAGGCAGGGTGATAGGATCTGTTTCTTGCACGTTCTCTGTTCTTTTTGTCTCCCTTCTGTCACTGTTGGTTTCCGTCTGCTCCTGCCATCCCCTGTGGAGCAGAGGGCCCCCAAGGAATATGGTGTTGACCAGCCAGAATTTGTAGTACAGATTCCACTAGGAGCGAGCTTGCCTGCACCAGTGGGAGGTTTGTGGCTTCTGAGGAGTCGAGCTTCAGAAGGGAAGAGTTTGGGTTCCCACTGCAGTCTGGTGGTGCTGCTCAGCCTGCAGCTGTGGCTCCCGTTTCCATCCCTGATGCTCCTCTGCTCTTTAGATATGCAAATATAAAAGGAAGGTTTACTCTGAAGCTGTTTGTCATTTCTGTGAGTTGGGATCTTGTCACATTTCCCAGTACTTCATGCATGGGAAGTGTTTCTCTCATCCCTGAGTCCCAGCGTATTTAAGTCTTTACCGTAGTAACACTTGAGCGTAATTTTTCTATTAAAAGCACTGGGGAGAAAATGACTGTAAAATCAAATCAGCAGGGGATGTGGTGTCAGGAGTAGCTGAATATTAGCTTTTGTGAGCAGTGACTGGGTCTGCGTCCCCCTAACCAGGATGTTAGTGAAGCACAACAGCATACAAATTGTTCAACATAAAGTGTGAAGTCATAGAGCTAACACAGACAGTATGAATGCAACGAGCTCTCGCTGGATGCCGGTGAAAATTACTTAGAAATCCTCCCTTCAGGGTCTTTGAGTGCTTGTTGCTGAAGAGAGATGGGTCAGAATACTGAAATCCAGTACTGATGGACATGGTTTTTAAAATAGGTTCGGAAGAAGTAGCATTTTGGTGTCCTGCAAGGTCTCTGTCTCTTTGTTTAGCCAGTACAGATTGCAAATCCTTCTGCTAAACTAGCTGCAAGATGCAGCGTGTGGATTTGATTGTTTAAAGCAAAAGGGGGCTAGAATTATGTTTCCCTCATAACCTAAAAGCAGGATGCTTTTTGCCACAAAGCAGCAGCCTCTGTTAGCAGTACCGCTGCTCAGGGTTTGGCTAGCTGACCATCTATAGCAGTGTCTTCCCAAAAAAATGTTGTGGGGAAAGTAGGTTAATTAAACTACTTGATCTCCTTCATTTTAACAGCTTAAGTGATTTCCACCCTGCAGCTGTGTGGTCTTAACACAGTTGTTTCAATTGGAAAGGAAGGTGATCCCATGTGAGGAACTGAGACTCCTCTAGGTGTAGTCATTAGTCTCAGGATGGGACTTTTTCCAAGCTTACCCACAGCAGTTGCTTTGCTTTCAGAGCAACCTAACAAACAAAAACTCTCTTGGCAGTACCTGAAAGTGTGTTCTGGGAGTTGTGTTCTCCAGCAGCCTGCAGAAAAAAGGAAAATTAATGGAAAGGCAAATATTCTGTGTTCTTAATTCCTTTCTTATTGCTCGTGGTATCATCAGTACTGTCTGGTACTCTACCAGAAGAATTTTGCTCTGACTCCAACAGATCACAGAACAGAAAGCTTATCCCAGCTTTAGGAAATGTGTGTGTTAATGCAAAATCTGGAGTGGCAAAGGGAGAATTTAACTCTTACATACTAGATGAAGCTAGTAAAGTCACTGATGGGGTTCTTTTCTCGGTTGCTAGCATTTATCATTGGTTACAATTACAGACTGGTTTTCATGGTTTAGCCAGCTTCTTCACCTGTTTAGTTTCTTCACCACCTGTTTCTACTCCTCTCTAGCTTCCGGAAAGCTAACCTGGCCATTTTAACCTTCCTAAACAGGATCAACAGGGGAGGGAAGACGAAACGTGACTGGAAGCTTCTGGATCTCTGGGGGACAAAAGAGCAAAGATCAATACTTAGGAATTAGAAATGAAGCTTTACAGTCTTGAAAGTCATGTGTGTTGGGATGTGTTATTCTGCCTCAGCACGGAAGTTACTTCTAACTTTTGCTGCCTTTAGAAATGAAGGCCAGCATTCAAACTGGTGTGGTGTGACCATATTTGTCAGGTTTCGGCTTGTTAGGCCAAGTTGCCATCGTTGCTGATTGTTACAAAACAGTAGCTGGAGAAATACCCATTCTGTGTGCTTGAAGACCAAACTGAGAAACAGGGGTGGTACTCTGTGACTGTTCAGTGTGTCCTGCTTCATAGGAACTGATTTCAATTATTCCTTCTGATTCTTTTTTAATCCTTAAGATAAACTCAGTATTATTTATATTTTCCGTGTTGCTTCTGCTGTTTTAATAAACTAACCATACTTTTTATGGGGTTAACTGATAAATGTTTAACTTTTCTAGTTTGGTGCAGCCAGCAAGTTCTAGCCAAAGCTTTTGTAATGTAAAGCACTGCTGCTTGTCCCCCAGCAAGGAGTACTGGTGAGCTTCCTCTCAGAGCTGTGTTCAAATAACCCGCTTCAGCTGGAGATGAACATCTTGTCTGCTTGCATCTCTTTGGCAGGTGCTGTCAGATGAGGAGAAGAGGAAGCAATACGACGCGTACGGTGAGGAGGGATTGAAGGACGGGCACCAGAGCTCCCATGGAGACATCTTCTCACAGTAAGGAGATTTTGCTACTTGAGGCTATTCTATAGTTGGAGCTCTAATTTTTTGGTGCTCATGCACATGTTTGATGTGGGCAAATCCTATGTTAAGGTCTTTTACCACGTGAGGAGGCGCTGATCTGAAGTCACTTCAAGAGCAGTGAGTAGCACCCAGTGGTGTCTTCCCACGTGGGCAGCTCTTGCACACTTGGCAAGCTGCGTCGCCAAGCGTGGGTGGTTTGTAAGGTGCTGCAGCTGCATTAAACATGTAGGAACTTTCTTGTATTATCTGGTACGCGATTAATGTTTAACCTGGTGGCACAGATCACGTGTGTGCTTTCAGGGTCACTTTTTCTTTTGCTAAATAATGCTGTAGTGACTTACACTGCATTTCAGAGCAACTGTAGAATCTGGATCATTAAAAATCTGAAAGCACCTACGTGTTGCTCAGGCAGAACCTGATTTTCTCTTTGTTTTAGCCGCCTTTGGTTCTGCTACGCACAAATTTACTAAATTAATTCCTGAAGTTGCTCATCTCATGTAATACTTCCGGGTGAGAACTCAAACCATCTGCTGGTCTGTTTTGAGGAAAAATATGCAGACTTGCTAGGAAGTTGGGTTTTTTTCCTCATCCCTCTTGTTCTCAAACTACGGAAAACCAACCTGCAAGTGCTGACTTGCAATGCCTGAGATGAAGCTCAGAGATTGCACCTTGTGATGATGGTAGCTGAGCAGTGGTGCAGGATGAAGAGGACTTCCATTAGGCAGTGGTCAGATTTTGAGGTGCTGACATCTCCAAAACTTGTTTTCTTTAGTACAGAAAACTCTTCCAAAGTGACCGCTTTGTTTGAAGGCATTAACTTGTGTTCTGGAGGAGCGAAAAGAGATATCTGGATTTACTATGGTGCTCTTGTACTGTGAGGAGGCTGTTCTCTAGGGGGCTAGAAGCATTTGCACAGTGGTGTTGCCCTGAGTGGCTCTCTTCATCAAAGAGTTTGATCAGAATTCCTTCCTGAACTGATTGATGTGCTTTCCTGCAGCTTCTTTGGGGACTTTGGATTCATGTTTGGAGGTAACCCTCGCCAACAAGACAGGAACATTCCCCGAGGAAGTGACATCATCGTGGACCTGGAGGTTACACTGGAAGAGGTGTATTCAGGAAACTTCGTAGAAGTAAGTTTGACTGCCTGCCTGTTGGTCTTTCCAGGTCTTCCCAGGTCTGAGAAGCCTGACCTGGTTTCTGATCAGAATGCTATCTTCTCCCGAAGAATAGAACTAAAACAGATGCTCTTTGGCTCAGTATCTGGCACTGACAGTGGAGGATGTTGTGATGCTATTTTCTTGTAGTTAACTGAAGAAACAATAGGTTTATTCATCTTTGCTATGTCAAATTCTCCATAAAGGGGTGCTTCTTCTGGTAATAGCTTATTTATTGTCTGTCAGTGACTAGCTGTAGCTTTTTTATTGCAGTAGCCCAGTTGGAAAAGCTGTAAGTGATCTCTCTAGAATTTAGTGATAGTTGAGGGCCCATTCAAAAGCCTCAAATTAATTTTGCAATTCTTGCAGAACCTTGTTGAGGATTTTTCATAGCCTCTTTGTATGGCCAAGCATGTCACTGCAAATTTCTGATTACATACTTGGCAAATGTATGGTGGCCTTTTGATTTTTTTGTATATATATTTTTTTTTTTTAAAGCAAGCTACATTTCTGGTGCTGACAGTCCCTACTATTCTGCATGTTAGAATTCTGCATTGATTGAGTTTGCGTTGTGTCTGGGTAAATGGGGAACTCCGATAATTTTGTTCATTGTGTGGAACAAGGAAGCTATTGTAACCAAAGGTGTCAGATGTTTCGTCTTGGTGTTACCTTTCCTATTTAGAGAGATGTGCCAGAAAAAGGAGGAAAATGGTAATAGTGGAGTCAGACAGGTTTTTTCCTAATATTTTGATGTTTAATGTTTGATCAGCAAGAGGTGTAAGGTGAAAACTTATCGGTGTCTTTTTCGAAAACCATGTGGAGCTACTGTGGAAGCAGCGGAGAGTGCATTAAAAAGAAAAACCCAAACTATGTTCAGGCTGTTTGAGAAATCCAGACCCTTGTGGAGACCCAGGAGTGCTGGCCTGTGTGCTGGTATCAACCTCTTCCTCTCTCATGCAGGTTGTCAGGAACAAGCCGGTGGCAAGACAGGCACCTGGCAAACGGAAATGCAATTGCCGGCAGGAGATGAGGACCACCCAGTTGGGGCCTGGACGTTTCCAGATGACTCAAGAGGTTGTTTGTGATGAATGTCCCAATGTCAAGTGAGTTTTAAGCTCTTTGCTGCTATATGTATGTTTATTCAAAACCTGCCACTAGGTGGAGGAAAGGGCCTGTACTACCAGCAAGACCTGGGGGATTTGGAAAAATTTAACACAGGTGCATCTCTTCAAGGAGCCAGTCTTTATTCTTGCACTAGAGATGACCAGCTCTATTAGATGTAGAGCTCCCCAGTTTGCTCTTTCAGCCTCTTATTCCTTGAATAATTCGTCATACTCATTCAGAATGGAAATTCCACAACTAAATCTGAATAACCAAAGTCAGGGAAGCCCACGGTTTCCAGCTGGGAAAAGTTGGAGGGAAGAGCTGGGAGGACATGAAATACTGTGGTGTAGTTGCACATCCAGATGCTGACTGTGAATTTTAGGATCTTAACTTTGCCTTCTCTACTAGATGAGTGGCAGCACTCATCCTCTGGTTTTAGATGTGAGCGACGAGAGAGTATGTGTAAACTTGTGGGAGTCTTCTCATCACCCCGTTAATGGAAGTGGGTACTACCCACCTACTGTTGAAAACTTAGCACTTGCCTGCTTCTCCCCTTCACAGGCTTGTAAATGAGGAGCGAACACTAGAAGTGGAGATAGAGCCAGGCGTGAGGGATGGTATGGAGTATCCCTTCATTGGTGAAGGTATGTTTATGCCCTGCTGCTCAGCTTTGTTTGACTTGCTCCTTTTCCATGATGCAATACTGGTCTTCCCCGTGGTGAAAGTGCCCAAGCCCTGCTTTGGTAGCTGATCGGCACGTGTGGTTTGAAGTGCTGTGTCCCCTGCATGCTGCTGAAATCCAGAAGCCTGCTCTTTGCTAAGTCTGGATAACGCTCTTGAGTTCCTGTTCTCTTTGCTGGTACTGGGGGCATGCACAAAAAAACAGCTCTAAATCTGATATTTCAGATAACTTTTGAGTAGGGGCATCTGTTCCAGGCTTGAGTATGTGAGGGAATCCCCTCTGCCCAATGAGATGAAGTCCTTCAACGAGTAAAGGACATCATTAGCATGCAGGCAAGTCTTTCAGAACAGCAGAGAGGTAGGAGCTCATTGAGGCAATAATCAGAAAGTCCTAGGCTCTTTAATAACAGATATTCCTGGCCAATGCAGTTGTTCTTTGGGGTTGTTCAGCCTGGAGAAGAGAAGGCTCCGAGGAGACCTTATAGCAGCCTTCCAGTACCTAAAGGGGGCTTACAGGAAAGATGGCGAGGGACTCTATCAGGGAGTGTGATGGTAGGACGAGGGGTAATGGTTTCAAACTGAAGGAGGGGAGATTTAGGTTGGGTATCAGGAAGAAATCCTTTGCTGTGAGGGGGGTGAGCCCCTGTCCCAGGTTGCCCAGAGCAGCTGTGGCTGCCCCATCCCTGGAGGGGTTCAAGGCCAGGTTGGACGGGGCTTGGAGCAACCTGAGCTGATGGGAGGTGTCCCTGCCCAGGGCAGAGGGGTTGGAACTGGATGGTCTTTAAGGTCCTTTCCAACCCAAACCATTCTATGAATCTATGATATATTTAAGCAGGGGTTTTAGACACTTAAGGATCAACTAGTTGGCTTTTTCCTTTAACATGTGAGCTGCAAATCTCTATTGTTTGATATCCTGCTTGTTTCTTCAGTTGTTGTTAACTGGCTCTTTTAAACAGAGCTTTTCTTTCTTTTTCACAGGTGAACCCCACGTGGATGGGGAGCCGGGTGACTTGCGCTTCCGAATAAAAGTTCTTAAGTAAGTAACTGGCCTAGTCAGACCGCTCTTTCTGGTTCATCTAAAAAAAAGCTTGCAAGCAGCTTCCTAGACAGTCTTGCCAGCTTGTCTAGTGTATGACTTACCCTTCAGCAGAGTTGCAGCAGCCAGGGATGAGGCTGTGTAGGATGTTCAGCCATGATGATGCTAGAGTAACTGGATTCACCACTGTTAAGTTGCTGCGATAATTCCTCTTTTATTTTGTTTGGCTTGAGTTCTGGTGTGCATTAGTAGCTCCTGTGTGAATCACATGAAATATCTCCTTTTTTCCATGCACATACTATCTCCCTATTGTAAGGAAATGCTCTACTAAGAAAACTGTTGCATGAGTCACAACTTCTTGACACGCCTCACCACTCATTACCCTAGAAATAGAAAGGTTATTAGTAGTACGTATCTCGTACAGGAAAACGAAGCTAAATTTCATTCATTCTTCACTTCCTCTCCGATTTGTGAGTTCTCCAAACTCACAAATAGAGAGGAGGAAGTTAAGGAACCTACTGCTGCTATGGGGAAGGAGAAAAGTTCCCATGTCTTTTATTTCTGCAGGCACCCAGTCTTTGAAAGAAGAGGAGATGACTTGTATACAAATGTGACGATCTCGCTGGTCGAGGCACTTACAGGCTTTGAAATGGATATCGCTCACTTGGATGGGCACAAGGTGAGGCAATGGTTTGCTGTGTGTAAACAAAATTTAACTGTAGGTCTCCTGTGCTTGGGGTTAGCTTGCTCCCCTCTGCTGGAGGCTTCTAGACTAATTCCTGTGGCCAAAACAGGCTCTGTACAAGGGGTGCACTGTGTGGGTCTGAGTCGCAGGCTGTCACAGCAGTTACTGCATGTGTTGTCTTGGGTAGTGGTAGTTCTGCCATGTGTCCTGGCAGTAGTGCTGCTTGGACCCATTGAATATCACTGACTTTGGCAGGGAATCGGTATCAGTTGGAAGCTTTTCAGTGTGTTGGAAAGGGTATGGTGCATATACACAGAACACTAATAACACTCTGAAATTTCTCTTGTCTCTAGGTTCATATTGCTCGGGATAAAATTACGAAACCTGGGGCCAAACTGTGGAAGAAAGGAGAAGGTCTTCCAAGTTTTGATAACAATAATATCAAAGGCTCACTAATAATAACGTTTGATGTGGAGTTTCCCAAAGAGCAACTCACAAATGAACAGCGGGAAGGTGCGTGTTTTAAAGCTCTTGTCATGGCAGAGGCTGCACAGACCTCTCACCAAAGCTAATAAGAACTTGGCACAACCACACCAGTGGCCTGTAGCAGTCAGGAGGGGCTCTCTTTTCCCTGTGTCCCTGTGCTGTGTACAACAAAACACAGTTGGGCGATGCCCTGTAGTTAGCTTCCATTTCCCTTTGAAGCAAGCGAGGTTGGCTGCTGCAGTTGTAGGGAGCCAGCTTAGGCTGGGATGTGCCACTGCTGCGATGTAGCACTTGGCAAGTTTGCAGGTGCTTTGGTTTGTAGCTGGCCATCTGTCTGAGCTGAAAGACTTCCTAGACTTAGCCTCTATCTGCTTTGCCTTCGCTGGAGTGGTATCACAAGCTGTTTTCCAGCCCCTGTTTCCACTTTCTTGTAGGCAAGACCTGTGAAAATCCCTCTACTGTCCAAGGGGCAAAGAGTGTCATGAAGCATCAGAAGGATTGTTCCTCCCTACATCTTCCACCCTGCGTGCTTTGTGGCTGTATAGGGAAGAAGAGTGCAATGCAAATGCCTGGCAGGAGAGATCTGCTTTTCAGTTTCAGTGCTCAAATGGAAGCTTGATAAACCATATAGAAATCCTGAAACTGACAGGAGGGCAAATACTATACTCCTGACTAGAAATTCCTCTTTGCTTCAGCAGCCTCTTTAATAGGTTCTGCTGCTCTGCACAAGGCATCAGAGTAGGCATGAAGGGCCTTGTTCTCTGCTGCAGGGCAAAAAAGCACCTGGCACGTACCAGTGCAGCTCTTCAGAAAATTCCCATCCCCAGAACTTCTGGATGGTCAGGGTGTCATACTTTCTTCATCTGAAGATGCCCTTTTAGTGCATTCTGGCAGCTGTCCTGGACTTTCAAGACATCCAGACTTTCCTGGACTCCTCAAGCTTGTAGAGGGAAGCCAAGCCCTGGGTGGGCTTTTCTCAGCCCCGCAGCACTTACTGCTATGTTGATGATGCTGTGCTGGCTACCACTTGAAGCCCAGCTGGTAGCTGCAGCTCCAGAGCTGACTGATCTGTGCCTCTTCCTGTGGCTGAGAGGGCTGTGCTTTGGGTGAACCTGGTTTGTGTTTTGAACCCTTTGCTTTCCTGTTTATTTTAAGTGCGTTGTGAGCCCAGTGAGGGCTGTGGAGCACAGTGTCTACACCAGTGGGAAGTCTCATTCCAGGCTCTGCTGTCCTTGAAGCTTCATAACGTGACAGCACCTCTCGAACAGACGTGAGGCTTTTCCAGCTGTTGCTCTTGGCAGTTTGTGAAAGGACTGTCCAAAGAGCAGTGGTAGAAGCCTGCGTGTTTGTCAAAACTGCACGCACACCTTTACGATATCCCGGGAACAGAGAGGTGATGGTACTGGCATGAGTGTGTTCAGGCATGGGGATTTTGGGTGTTTCACTCCCTCCTAGAGCAATTCCACGCTTCCCAGGGGAAGATGACTGGGTAGACAGTCAGATGCATTTCTGTGTGCTACAATAGCTCCAAACATTTGGAGCAGTGGTTTAATGATTTTTTTGAGGGAATAGGTCTATTCCTGTTGTGTGGCAGTAGTTCAGTGTACATATTCAAAGGAAGACTGTAGGCTTCAGAATTCAAAACATCCCTTTTTTTCTTATTGTTGGCGGCAGTCCTAATTTCTTATCTCATAACCATATGTACAGCTTCTGGGGCAGTCAGAAGATACTCTGACTCCAAGAGCACCGCTCTGGTCAGCGTAAGCTTTAGAGTCAGAGAAATAACATGCTTGCTTTCCTGCTAGCGTGACATCAGGGAATTTATTGCCTGTTGATAAGAGATGACTTTCTCTTTGACATATCTTTCATGGATCTCTGCTGACGCTTGTTTATTGTCTTTTTTTGGAGCCTTGACTCCCATGCTTTAACTCTGGAGTGCTCAGAGAGCAACAGCACAGAGCAAAGCACCCAGGTTGTGTTGCACCCTGTCACCTGTTGGTGGTGTCAGAAAAAAATCTCAAAATCAGCTCTACTAAAAAAATGCCTGAGGTGCAGCAGCACTAAGTGTCAGGATTCCTGGCTGGAATTCCTGATGGAACATCAGATATGTGTTGAAATATCCTGTGCACTAATGAGGGTATCCTTCAGGCCAGCAGGCAGCTGCCCGGTGCTAGCTAGCAGGAAATGAGGTTCGTGAATGGTGCTAATCCTGCTTTTTTCAGGGTTACTGGAGCACACCTTTCTCCAGCAATGTCCTTCCTTTCAGAGAACTACACATCCAGGAGGCACATCCTCTTACCCATCAGCCAGGAAGCTGCCTTTGAACCTCCTTTGGCTCTGGAGGGGAAGTGAACTTGCCTTGCACTCCCCTGGAGAACGACCCATCCTTAATGATCAGCAGCTCCTGTAGAGGAACTGGCTTTGCCCTGCTGTTGAGGGTGTTTCTGAATGTAGAAAGAGTTCAGGGTTCTCTGGGCAGCAAGCAAGAGTCATGGATAGTTCTTGCCTGGCAAAGAGCCGTCTTGGTTCCAAATATTTCTTCCAGCACAGTTTGCCAGTATTTTAACACAGCTACAGTGACCCTTGCGCATCAAATCACCCATCTTAAAGGACGGGAGTATTTGTAGGCAGAGTGTTTGAAGGATAGGCAAGCAGGACAAGGTTTGTAGGGAGGCATACTCTCTTTTAGCTGGGTTAGTCCTGAAGAAGGACTTGCATGCCTGAAAGCTTGGGGGCTTTTTTCTATACAAATAAATTGTCTGATTTAATTACTGATCATTCCTCTCCCTGCCTATGTACTTCACTTGAAGCCAATGGCTACTGCGAGATTTTCTAGGCAGCCTAATCTGACCTCACTAATAACACTAGAAAGCATCTGTCCCCTCTTCACCACAGTTCTGGCTTCAGTGGAGCAGCAGAGCAAGCTGATCCCAGGCAGAACTACGATCCCGTCTTCTGTCATGTTTTGGTGCAAGCCAGCTGCCTTCGTGCTTTGTTGCAAGACTGATGCTGTTTTAGGGACATCCAACAGCAGACTTCTAACAATTTAGCTTAATTTTTTTATTATTTGAAAGCTACCTGTGGCTTGGGTCTCTGTTTTGGATCCTGACAGCCCCTGCTCAGGCTCAATGGTTTCCAGTGCTGGTCAGAGCAGAGATGCTGCCATGGCCAGGGCACTGGGAGTCCTGGCAGTATGTCACCAGACTGACTTTAGAAAGGGAGTCCCCTCTGATTATCTTTGGAAAAACAGTGTGACACATCCATTCTTGCCAGTCTGTTTCCCCTGCTTTGTGCAGACTTGCCCTTTAAGTAGATTGAAGACCTGCCGGTCTTTCCCTGAATGTGCAGACCCCAGTAGATGAGCTGTTATGTTTTTAAGGGCTGACTCAGTCTTCCCTTGCTCTGCTCTGGCAAGAATTTGACACTGACAGGACCTCAGAGCAGTCAGTTCTTTGAAATTTTTTTATGAATGGTATTTGTAAAGTCATCTAGACTCCTTTTCAAAACAGTGCATTTCAAAAAAACCTCAAGATTTTCAGACCTTCGGTAGGATATTTAAGCCCACAGATAACAAGTTTGCTTCTCTTACTTGTCTTCAAGGACTACTTCTAGTGGACAGTAGTGTCCCCCGGGCACAATGTGAAAACCTCTGCTTTCTAATTTCTCGCTTGGGTTTCTGTAGCCGGCAAGTCCCGAAGGACTCAAACACAGCCTTTCTGATCCTCTAGCAGGTTTCTCTTGGGCTGTAGAGGGAGCCTGGGGAGATGAGCGAGATGAGTTAGACTCTGGAAATACTCAGAAAGCCATTTGTTCATGCAGTTTTACTTAAGATGATAAAATTGTTCTCAACTTCCATGGCAAAGCAGCTCTGGGAGTGAGCTTTATCCCTGTGAGGATCTCAAGGTGGTGCTCTGGGCTTTGAGTTTGTAGCAGAGGAGACTTTCTCTCCCTAGATCCACTGGCCTTGTGTGGTCCCAAGAGTGCCTGAAAGCTGCTATGGCGTCACTAACCTTGGTCCTGCTTCCCCTTGTAGGACTAGTGAAGGAGCAGGAGTGAAGCTGTCGCACCACTGGGTTTGCGGGAATTTTTCCTTTTTTTTTTTTTTTAATGATGCTCTTAGAGTACCAGTATTTGCGTTATTTGGATGGGCTCAGCATTGAAAGGCTGGTGCCATGGGACCTACAAGCTAGATGTAAATGCAGCAGGAACATCAAAATGCAGAGTCTGTGCCGCACAGTGACGCTTCCCGTTCTTTTGCAGGTCTCAAACAGCTGTTGAAACAAGGATCGGTGCAGAAGGTGTACAACGGACTGCAGGGATATTGATGCGCTGAAAAATCGGACTTAAATGAAAATGCAGAGTCAGATTTGTTTGCAGTCTTTTCTCCTGCCCACTGTAGAAAAGAGGGAGGGTGGGGCAATTGTTGAGGTATATACAATTTTTTTTTCTTTGTAAATTGTGGAAGTGTTCAGATGAAGTTGGGGGAAATACTAGCCTTTTCAGGACATACCTGGTGCTGCCTATCACGTTCCACGTCCTGGAACAACAGAGACTCCTTGAGCAGGAAAAAAAAAAATAATTTGTGGAAAGGAGTTTTAAATTCCACACAGATTGGAATTTCTGGTTTTTAAATACATTTTGATGTGACTTTTCTTCACCATCTCAACATATTTTCATAGCTTTTCCTGCTTTTTATGTCCTTTGTGTCAGTCTCTTCCAAGTTTCTGTTGTTTTGGGATGGTTTTGTTGTGTTTTTTTAATCCCAGTCCTTCCTACCCTTCCCCTCTGAGTCCAGAGTGTGGTATTGTTTCGGGGCCCATGTTCCTGGGGCAGGAGCTCGGGTGCTGTTGGGAGTGGACTGGCAGGAAAGCCCTTACGGGCTCTGTTGGGCCCCACAGATGGTTGGGAAAGCAGGGGAAGAGAGTCTCTTCAAACTCCTGTGGACTCTCTTAACTACCAAGTAGTCCTCATGTCCCAAAAATTCAAATTTGGTTTTTAAATTTGAAGTCACAACATCTTAACAAAGATTCCTCAGACTTCCACGGTGGGATTTTTGGAAAATAATGGGAATGGCTCCTCGTGGCCTTGGTTCTTCCTCGTTGCCCCCGAATGTAACCAACCAATAGCTTGTCTGGAAAAGTTCACTTTACCTCCTGCGCTCCGTCCTCTGTGAGGACGGGTGACGCTAACAGCACAGAAATAAAGATGGAGTGGCAAAAACCTCCCTGGTTCTGTATTTCAGCAGCCCTCAGCCTGGGACGGCTGCGAGTCATTGGACAAACAAGGAACGGTCCCTTCGGTGATCCGAGCTGTGAGCTGCTGGAAAGGGTGAAATCACAGCTGCTAATACCAGCAGAAGCTCTGTAGCTGCTTCAGTTGAACTGGGAGCCTCTGCTCTGTTGTGAGGACCCTGCTGCTTTAAGCATCCCCACCAGGGACTCTCATCTCCACGTGTCCTTCAGGAGCAGTAGCTAAAGGGTTTCTCAGAGGTGTCTGTGTCAGGCTTGTGCTTCACTGCAACAGGGATGTAGGCAGCAAAAGAAATGAGGCAGTTGTTCATGCAGGATGTTCTGCTCCTTCCCTCTGGGCTCTTAGGCGCTATAAAAGTGGGATCCTCACAGCTCCTGCCTTACAGCTCATCCCCTGCCTGGGAAGTGGACGGCATCTGGTTTTTCTACATGGAAATACTTGCTGAGGAGCGGCAGCAGGAGACTCACGGTAGTTTGGGTTTTGTTGGTTTTCTTCATTGTGAGCTTTAAGTAGCTCAGATCTGTGCTCGGAGAGGTGGAGAGCAGCTCTGGGTCAGCCCTTGTGTGCTGCTGCCCTTGGTCTGGCCATGTCCCACCCAACCCTTCAGCCCCAGCGTGAGCTGACGCAGCGGAAGCAGCAGCACCGGGAAGGTTTCCTGTTGGATCCTTTGTGCGTTTGCTTTGGCAGAGCAGAGCGGGGGCTTCGGGAACAGCTGAGAGAGGGGGGCGAGACAAACCCAGTATGCCAAACCCTTGATCTCAGTGCTCATCTTCCTCGAAATCCGTAAGTGTAAGCTGTTAATCCCAGGTGAGGCTGCTGCCCGAAGTGTCTGCCCGCTTGGTGACCAGCTCTTCCCAGGTGTCTGTAGGAAGCTCTGCCCCCACTTCCCCCCCTTTGATTTGGAAGAAAACTCAGATTTCAAAGAAACTCCTTCCACTATCCCTGTGTATGGGGCTGGTTCCTGTTCCTGCAGCCCCTCAAGGGTCTGTTTGATGGTTGCCTTTCTGCCTTCCTATTCCACTGGCGCACAACCATGCTGCCGGCGCTCACCTGTAGCAATAAAACCCAAAAGCCGGGACTTCACACCAAAGTCTCAACTTCTGCTCAGGAGAAGGTAGTGTAACCTTTCCTACCTGCACCCCTAGCAGTGGGCACTGCATTTATTTTAGGCATGAGTATTTATTCCTCCTGCTGCTTTTTCCTTTCCCTGCTAATTCTTTTCCTTCCTGTGGTTTGGGTTGTTTTTTTTTTTCCTTTTCATTGTGGCTCTGGACTCCTCTGAGAGGCCAGTAGAACAGCTACAATAGCTGCAAAGCCCCGGCTTTTACCACGATGAGAATTAAAACAGAAAAGAAAGCCCCAAATCCTACCGTGCAGTCCTGCTTCCTTCTGTCCTCCCCTCCTCCCTGCTGCAGGTGTGCACGGAGCTGGGCAGCTTTGTTTTTACCACCTTCAGGCAAAGCTTCCAGGGTTTCCATGCTTTCTCCGCAGGCAGGAGTGTGCACTAGCGTGTGACAGGGTCTGGTTCAAACATTTCCACAGGTTTTGGTACGTTTGCCTGAGGAAAGCTGCACTGCTTCTAGGGTCGTGGGGAGGTATTTGTCCTCCAGGAGGACATGGAAGCTCTTGGGTGGTTGTGACGTCCTGTGTCCCCTGTTTCAGTAACAGGTTGCTGGTGTGAGGGAGTTGTACTGTGCATGGGCTCCTTTATCTCCTATAAATGCTTCTTAGGAGGCTTAGGTGTTCACATTGCCTCTTCTTAGTTTGGGACCAACTAAGGATCCTGGAGGACCCACCTCTGAGCTGAGAATCCTGTCATGCGGTCTTCATTTCCAGCCACTTCTACACAATCCCGTTGTTCCCAGATTGAATCAAATAAAAAACCCCACCTAATTTCTTGGTCCCCTTTCACCCTAAATCCTTGCACAAATCAAGGATTGTTGAGGGTTTAGAGGCATGTTGTTCGATTGTAGCAAAACACTTGTCCTTGACTGTATTTCTTGCTGTTTTGAGAAGGGGGATGTTTAAACAAGCCTGTGGTCCTTGCCTGCCTGAAGTGGGATCCTGTTTTCTCTCTGGTTTTGATCACCTCCAGGAGCGGTGTGTGTTCCTCCTGGGCCTTGCCATAGACTTGCTTTAAGATGCCATCACGTCTGCCAGCGTGGTGTCACCGCCCCGTGGCTGGGTGCCTCCCACCCCAGGAGTGGATGGGGTGAGGACTCCAGGGCGGGTAGATGATGGGAGTGAAAACGAGTTTCAGATCTGCTGTTCCTAAAAGCATCGTGCCCTGGCAGCCTCGTCTGCTCCTCCTGTCCTTCCGCAGCCTGGGCTTGCTGCAGCTAAATCCAGGTTGCCCATCCCAGACCAGATTATGAAGTTCTGGGGCTGCGCAGGGGAGCTTCAGGTACGTGGGAGCAGCATGGCCCAAGGAGGTGGCTTGTTCCTGGTGGCTTCAGCCCTGCAGAAGGTCGCTGGTACAGAGCATCCCACTTCCCCGCAGGGCAGGGGCTGACACTGTTCCCGAACTGTGGTTTCTTTTCCATGGAAACTCCTCTGCAAGTGCAATACAGGCGTGCTCAGGGATTTTTTTCCCAAAGAGCTTGTTATTTTAAAGTACTTATCTATATCTAAACTTTTCTGTGGAAATAGGAGGAGAGAAATGACTAGTGCCAGGAGAAAATTACGCTGGAGACACGCATTTGTGATGTTCCCGAGGACATCTCAAATGGCTGAAGGCCGTGGTGGCCCCTGCCTGGAAGGGCAGGTGATGCAATGGTTCCTCACTGGAATTCGCGATGGGCAGCCCCCATCTCTGCTCCCGTCCTGTGGGGCTGATGAGCAGCAGTGGGGCATCTTACATGGGATGGCTTGGGAGGGGCCAGCCCAGCTGGGGCCGGGTGCGGTGTGGGGTGGGACTGGTGGCATCCCGCTGCCCGGCAGCCTCCCTTCATCCCGGCTGCCACATCGCCCTGTGGCCAGCAGCCAGCTTTCTCCTCCCCTTTCCTCTGGCTGGGGCTGGTGCGCTGACCTGGGAGGTGAGAGGAAAAGGGAAGAGGGCACCCGTACACCCTACGAGGACTCACCAGCACAGCCCTTTCCTCTGCCCTTCAACCTTTCCACGGACCTGCCCCTTGGGTGGGAACAGGAGGCTGAGAGAAAGCAAATACCCACCAGCCTCCACCCCAAAAATGACATTGCCCCAAAAAAAGCATCCCTTGCTCAAGGGAGGGCTGCCCCGAGGCTGCAACCCCCCTCGCCCCTCTGCAGCCCCCAGGGTTATAAAGGATGTTTGGAAACCGGCCGTGCCAGAAATGAGAACAGCTGGAGAAGGGACCCAATGGCTGCCGGGGAATTCAGAAGAAGAGGGTTTGTTTAGTCCAGAAAAGTGATGATGATATCAGCGCAGGCACCGAGTGCATGAGAGGTGTTTATCAGGATAATCCCTTCTTCCTGTCCCCAGAGGCTAAAATCTGGTACTCCCCATTTTCAGGATATGCACTGATACCCTCAGCCCAACTGATTTTCCCAGTTGCTGCCTTCCCCATCACCCCCCCAGCAGGTGCAGGAGCCCCTCGCTGTGTTTTCAGGTGCCTCCCTGGCAGGGTTTTTTTGCTGCCCATGGGATGTGGGCAAAGGGGAAAGGCGCTTCCCAGCACGTGGGCATCCTCTTGCTCACTGGGACAACGTTTGAGGCTGGGCATCTTATCTCAACCCTTATCTCACCGGCGGCGCCACAGCTGAGCCATCAAAACCACGCGGGGGAAAGCGAAGCCGAACGCAGCAATGGGTGTGGAAAAGCAGGATGGTTTGCTCTGGAGGAGATGCTGCTGAGGAGCCGGGGGGTGGTTGAAGCCCCCAGGGTTTGTTCACCCTCTTGCAGAAAGCCAAAAAAGAAAACCCCAAGGAGGAAATTAAAGCCAACCCTCAGTTGACAGGATACAGGGCTAAGCGTTGGCGCCTGTCCCAAACTGTGAGAGGGTGGAGGAACAGCTAAATTTGGGAAGAGACTGGCCATGGATGTGGCTAGCAGCTGCTGGAAAGATGGTGCGTGTCGGGGTGGCAGTGGGGGGGATCCCAGCTCCCAGACTGGGGCAGGTGGGCCGCCTGTCCCCAGTCTCCTGCTCCAGGACAAGTGTTGATGGCCCCACCATGAGGTGGTTTGGGGGTGAGGAAGAGAAATTTTGGGGCAGGGTGTGGATGCTATTGCCATCACCCCTCGGCTCTTGGCCATCATGCCCATCAGATGCTGGTCACCACCAGGCAGGTGGCCCTGGGACAGAGTGGGGGCAGCTTTGGGAGCGTTGCCCATGGGCATGGTGTAGGATGAGGCTGGTTTTTTGGGATCCCACAGTTTTGGGGGGGCTCCCTATGTGATGGCTGAAGGAGACTCGAGGCCAGCAGCAATGTCACCTCCATTCTGGAGCCGTGACCCACAGGCATGGGGGACCCAGGGGCAGGAAAAAGACTTTTCCAGAGTTGTTTAAAGCAGAGACTTCCTCATCTATCCAAAAGATGATGCATTTTAGGGGAAAAAAAAAAAAAAAAAAAAAGAAAAAAAAGCCCTGTTGTTCCAGACCTCCCCAGTTTCTGGGTCTCTCCTGGGTGCTGGCCCTGCTGCCGGCCCGCATCTGCCAGCACCTTCCAGGCCTTGAGGCATCGCTCTCCCGCAGGATCCACTCTGCCCTCCCCACCAGAGCAGGGACCCGCGGCCCCGTGGGGCGATTTGGCATGGGAACCATGCGGTGGCTTGGGTCCCTGGTGGAACGTCTGCCCCCACGGGCGGGCGGTGGAGATGCTCCAAGTCCAAAACCCAAGCAGAGCCGTGAATGCAGCAGTTTCTCCCAGCTGGAAGGTGGCTGTGAGTGTTTTTATCCCTTCGTGAGGAGCAAACCTGCTGCGTCTGACCCTCAGCATCGGCCTCGTGTTCCCTGGTGCCCGCAGCAGGGACACGCAGTGCTCGGCCCGTGGCAGAGCTCCACCAAGGGCTCTTCTACAGAGGCCAAGCCGTGACGTTGACATGCCTCAGCCCCTTTGTTTTGGATCCTCCAGCCTCTTGGCTGCCATTTCCCTGTGGCGGAGGAGCCCGCTGAAGGGTGGGGAGCACCCCAGCTCCTGCCCCGGGAGCCTGGGGGAGGCGGGGGCTGCTCCAGGGGTGGCCGGCAGCCAGGGTGATGAGATGTGGTCTTTGGAGACCTCCTCCTCCTCCATCCCTGCTTGCAGACAACCTCTATGTCATCTCCCCATCCCCTTTTTCTCTTGCAGCTCTTTTCCCATCTTCCCCTGCTTTGAGCTGCCAGGAAGGGTATTTAGAAAGGAAGGAGCTGGAAGTTCACCCAGGAAAGCTCCTCACTCTTCTGCTGTCCCCTTTTTCGATGGCCCAAGCCAGCTCCTGGCTCGCCCCCAGCCCTTCCTGCCCTCGGGATGGCGCAGATGAGCCCGAGGTGGGTGTTGGGCTCAAAATCTTGCTATGAGCAAAAGGGAAACACAGCCAAGAATTTATCATTAATATGAAGAAAGTCCAAACCATCAAAAGGCAGTTTTTAGCTGAGATCTAGGTTGCAAAAAAGGAAAATAAAGCCGTGAATGCTGATGTGCGGCAGCGGTAACGCAGCTCTGCCTTTCCTCAGCTGGTCCGCGGGGAGCGGTTCCTCACCTCGGGGGCCCCAGCCCCTCGCCCCATGGCTGTCCTGCCCCACACCCGGCATCCCTACACTCCAGTGTCCCTCTGGGACGCACATCCTTACAGGAAGAGGGGTGAACCTTGATCCGCTCAGAAAAACTGTCCCCATCCAGCTATCTCCACATCGGGGGCTCATACAGAGATGAGGAAATAAGTGCAGGGTCGCCACTTGCTTATTGGAAAAATCACTTAATTGTCAAACCAAAAGCTGTGGGTGGATTGAAATGAGCTTGGGAGGCACAACTCCCTCCCCAGATTTTCTCCGGAGGCCTTGCAAACTCAGTGCAGGGCTGGGGGGTCTGACACAGGGCTGGCAATGCCGACAAGCCCCCATCATGTGTGCCTGCCCCCGTGGTGGATCTGCAGCCCCACGATGGATCTGCAGCCCCGGGTGGGCGCTGCTGGTGGGAAATGAGAGCATCCAAGCAGGGTAGGGAGCTGATGGATGGTTTTATTACAGGCCATCTCCAAGCAGTGCCACAAAGATGTGACATCCTCCCTCATGGGCATTTGTCCCCACTGCAACAGGGGTTTCAGTGCCATCCTTTTAACTCTTTCTCGGCTCTTTCTCCTGCCAGTTCCCCCACACACCCTTCTTCCCCATTTTTTTCCATCTGTGACAAGCATTAAGTCTCAGTGCTCCATGCCAGCCCGGCATGGGGACCGTCTCCGGGGCAGGGTGCTGCTGCTGGGGGGGTCAACCCAGCAGGGACCAGGCAGGGAAGCCACCGGCGCGGTGTCCTTTGGGAGCAAAGCCTGTGGCGCTGGGGAGGTACGTCCCTTGCGGGGCACGGGCTCAGTCCCTGCCTCCACAGGGTGACGATGGGTCCGGTTCCTGTGCCCCCGGGGTGACGATGGGTCTGTCCTCTGCCTCCGTGGGGTGACGTGGGACAGCTGCCAGCTCCGCTAGCAGCTCCCTCCCGTGCACAAGAAGATGCCCACGACCATGCACAGCAAGGCGATGGTGCCCAGGATCAGGCCCAGCACCAGTGGGGCGTGCGACCGGCTGCTCTGTTTTCCTGCAAGAGGCGAGAGGGGTGGAGGTGACGACTGGGGTCACCCCCACTGTGCCACCGTGTCCCCCCCTCGCTCCCAGCCCCGTCACAGACCCGTCCCGGCGCTCTGAGCCCGCAGTATATCCACACAGGTGGTGTTGAGGAAGTGCTGGAGGTCCTGGGTGGTCGTGGGGTACTTCATCAGCTCCCCCTCGGCGTAGGCGGCCACGGCATCCCCGCCGGGCCAGCGCCGCTTCCAGGTGGCACTGGGGACGTGGAAGCTGAGGAAAGCCGTCCCGTTGAGGGCTACCTCGTAGAAGCTGTGGGCCGTGCCGTTGGGGAAGAGCTGGCAGCCCAGGCGGCAGCACAGGCTCTGGGTGTCTGCGGGGACGCAGGGAGGGGGTCAGGCTCTGCACATTCGCACCCGCGGCAGCCCATTGCCCTCACCAGCATCAACCCATGCACCGAATTTGCAAGGCCTCAACCTTGCGCTGCCCAGCCCACCCACAGTTTTGCTTTCACTCGGTTCCACTGCAGCCACGGCTTTTCCAAGGGCCGGGCAGCTGTGCTTATTTTTCCCTTCCTTATCTGCATACAGCGCAGCTTCAGTTTTATAGGGACGGGAGGTTTTTTCGGCGCAGAGCGAGATATTCGTCGCTGTCATGGAAGGATGCAGCAGAGGGAGTGTGGGGACACTGGGCGAGAGGAGGTGAGGGGCTCACAGCCGAGACCCTGAGGGGAGAAATTGCTCCTCGAGGGCTGGGTATAGGAACGCAGAGTTGGGACAAAACTGGTTTGGGGGTAAGAAAGAAAACAAAGGTAAAACACACCCTGCAGAGGAACATTGGAGGTAACAGGGGCTTAGGGAGCAACACAGGCACGAATGCATCTCCATCAGCAGCCTGTGCCTCCCAAGAAGGCCGAGAAGGCAGGCGGGATGCAGGCGGGATGCAGGCGGGAGGCAGGTGGGAGGCAGGGAGGATGCAGGCAGGGTGCAGGCAGGGCACAGGTAGGGCACAGGCAGGGTCCCTACACCTCACCGTCCCCTTCCAGCCGTTTTCTGGAGGGGCAGCGGGAGGTTGAGCACCACCCTGTTCCTGGGGTGGGCTCTGGGTAAGAATTTCCCAGCTCCACAGAAGGGCTCCTTTTGTCCAGAATGAGGTTCTCATGTGGTCGTGTCCCTGTCCCTTTGCCCAGCTGTCCCCAAGGAGCCGTCCCCCGGCCCAGGCTGTGCAGGGGGGGTTCCCTTTCCCCAGTGGGACCCGTCCTCCCACCGGGTCATGTGTCCCTGTGCCCCCCCCGGGTACCACTCACAGTTGATGGGCCTCTCCTTTGTGAAGAGCTGCACCAGCTGGCTGAAGTGGAGCAGGTAGGTGTTCACATCCTGCTGCCGCCTGGCCCAGCTCTCCGGGGGCTCCAGCGGCAGCACTTGGGTGACATTAAGCCCCTCCAGGAGGTGGCTGAGCCGCCCGTCCAGGCTGGCGTTCCCCCAGAAGATGGAGCTGCCTCTGTAGACGCGGGTCCATTGCAGCATGGTGAAGGTGAGCGGGGCTGCGAGAGACGCCGGACATCACCCACTGCCCCGTCCCTTTCCCATAAGCCCTGGGCGTCCCCCACACCAACTCCAAGTCTCTCCAACCCCCCCACCACCGTGTCCTTGCCTTACCCGCCTGGTCTGCCCCGCAGCCCAGGGCTCCGCAGAGCAGCAGCAGCTGGAGCATCATCACTGGGACAGGGATGGGGAGGAGAATGGTGGCCCCACAGCTGGCCTGGCGGGGAGTTAAGTGGGAGCGAGGAGGTGGAGCTACAGGAGGAGGAGAGCGGGAGTCCGGCCAGGTCTCTCCCATTTCCTTAGTGCGAGCCACCCACACCCCTTCCCTGCCGGACACACCAGCGGTGACCAGCCTTGCAGCACCCGGGGATGGTGATGGGGGATGAGGCTCCAAGCTCACCCCGGGGCCTGCGGGACCATACGGCACCACTCCAGCTGGCAGGGAGAGAGCAGCCAGCGCCTGCCTCAGTTTCCCTATCCCTTGGCTGGGCAGGGGCCCCATCCCCGCTCCCCTCGGGTGAGGCCAGCGGGGACACAGCAGCAGGGGACCGCTCTGGGAGCAGAAGGGAGGGATGAAGGGGAGCGGCCTCACACACCCGAACACTCGGTGCCGGTGATCGGCAAGCACTGGAGCAACGGCACCCCCAACGCTGTAGGGATGCAACACTCGGGGTGCAGCATCCTCGCAGCCCCCGCAATGGGCTGGGGTGGAGGAGGATGGACTGAGAAACCTCTGGCTTTGCCCTCTGTGTTTGTTTTTTAATTATACCTGAAATAATTAGATTAACATTTAAGAAAATATAAAATTTATATTAAAATATCCAGCTCGACCACCTGGCACAGCGTGGCCCCACATGGGGCGACATGTGCTGGCACTATACCGCCTGCCATGGCATGGTATGGGGCAGTATGGGATGGTACGGCACCGTATGGCACAGTATGGGCCAGTATGGCACAGTAAGGAGCGGTATGGGACAGCATGGTGTGGTATGGCTCAATAAGGCATGGTACGGCACAGTATGGGATGGTATGGCATGGTGTGGTGTGGTACGGGATGGTATGGGATGGTATGGCGCAGCATGGGACGGTATGGGATTTATGGTATGATGCAGCATGGCATGGGATGGGATCCTGTGTTATGGGACAGTATGGCGCAGTATGGGCCAGTATGACCAGCACGGCACGGTACGGTGCTGTATGGGAGAGTATGGCGCAGTATGGCCTGTACAGGAGGGAACGCGACGGTATGGCGTGGAATGAGACACTATGGGAGGGCACGGCGCGCGTCGCGGTGTGTGCGCCGCGCTGTGTCGCGGTGTGTGTGTCACGGTGTGTGTGTCATGGTGTGTGTGTCACGGTGTGTGTGTCACAGTGTGTGTGTCACGGTGTGTGTGTCACAGTGTGTGTGT
>VXBO01003569.1:92599-106913 GCA_013400135.1 Rhinoptilus africanus | reverse complement strand
GCTGTCACCCGCATGGGGATATACGTGGGAGCCAAGGTCTTCCTCATCTATGAGGTTGGGGTGCCCCCCTGCTCCCCACCACGGGTTGGGGGAAACCACCCCCCCAGTGCCAGGGCACCCCTCACCTCCACCCCCTGCTTCTCCGCAGGGCTACGAGGGGCTGGTGGAGGGGGGAGACAACATCAAGCAAGCCAACTGGCTCAGCGTCTCCAACATCATCCAGCTGGTGAGGATCACCCGTGGGGCCGTGAGACCTCCAGATCCCACCTCCTTTCCCAAATCTGCGTGACGAGCCGTGTCCCTCCCTACCTTTGTCTCTCCAGGGTGGGACGGTGATTGGCAGCGCCCGCTGCAAAGCCTTCACCACCCGGGCAGGCCGGCTGCGGGCCGCCCGTAACCTGGTGGAGCACGGCATCACCAACCTCTGCGTCATCGGCGGGGACGGCAGCCTGACGGGCGCCGACATCTTCCGCTCCGAGTGGGGCGGGCTGCTGGAGGAACTGGTCCGAGACGGTGGGTGAACCCCCCTCCCAAAACCCCTGGGCGGGTAGAGCTGCAAGCATTGACGAGATGTTGAGGTCCAGAGGTCCACCCCATCGCCATGACCCCCAAGGAGGGCTGGGCTCCTCCGCTGCTCTGCAGGATCTGGCGTGATACAGGAGCACCCTAAAATAACGGGTGGCACGGCCCTGTCCCCCCCACAGGGCAGATCAGCGAGGAGGTGGCACGGGAGAACTGCCGCCTGAACATCGTGGGGCTGGTGGGCTCCATTGACAACGACTTCTGCGGCACCGACATGACCATCGGCACCGACTCGGCGCTGCACCGCATCATGGAAGTGATTGACGCCATCACCACCACGGCACAGAGGTGAGCGGGGCTGGGGGGCTGGGCGCTGGGGGGCTGGCATCGCCAGGCGTCGCACCCACCTTCCTTCTTCTACCTGTGTCCTTGCAGCCACCAGCGGACCTTCGTGCTGGAGGTGATGGGCCGCCACTGTGGGTAAGCCCCAGCTGGTGGGGAAGCCTGTCGGCAGGACGGGATGCCCATGATTCGGGACCGGTCTGGGGACGGTACTGCCACTGCCATGTCCCCCCAGATACCTGGCACTGGTGTCCGGCTTGGCCTCAGGTGCCGACTGGCTTTTCATCCCCGAATCCCCTCCAGAGGATGGCTGGGAAGACCTCATGTGCGAGAGGCTCGGGGAGGTGAGCGGGGGGGTTCCAATGGTCCTATCCCCCTTTTGTCCCTGGAGTGTCCCCAGAGGGATGCGGGCAGAGCCCCACAGCCAGCGCCTGGCCTCTGCGAAGCTTCGGGAGCTCCTGCCATTGTCCCTGTGAAACGGGGCACTCAGCCGAGCGCAAATCCAGCCTGCGGGTGCCAGGGACTGCGCTGGCCCAGGGGCTTGGCCACCCAGAACCTGAGCCGCCCCCCCCCAGGGCTGTGGCCAGTGGGGACAAAGGATGCTCGTGCTCGGCCACTGGTGAGTTTTGGCTGAGCCACGGCAGCTGTTTCCCTCCTCTCACACCAGACGCGCAGCAGGGGGTCGCGGCTCAACATCATCATCATCGCCGAGGGCGCCATTGACCGCAGCGGCAAACCCATCTCCTCCAACTACGTGAAGGACGTAAGCGCTCACTCCTGCCCCTGCTCCGGCCCCCGCGCGGGTGCCCGGCAGGTCCCCAGTGTGACATCCTCTCTTCTCCCCAGCTGGTGGTGCAGCGCCTGGGCTTCGACACGCGGGTCACCGTCCTCGGCCACGTGCAGCGCGGAGGTACCCCCTCAGCCTTTGACCGGGTGCTGGTAGGTCTTTAGGGGTGGTTGCCCGTGGGGGTGTCCCCATGTGAGCCTGGGGCAGCGTCCCACCCGGCTGGCACAGGTGGCCAGCAGCGGTGGGTGCCCCTTTGCCTTCGCAGAGCAGCAAGATGGGGATGGAGGCGGTGATGGCGCTGCTGGAGGCCACGCCGGACACCCCCGCTTGCGTGGTGAGCCTCTCGGGGAACCAGTCGGTGCGGCTGCCGCTCATGGAGTGCGTCCAGGTGGTGAGTACCAGGGCGAGGATCGGGCACACCAGCCTGCTGGGTGGGGGTCCCGCTCCCCTCCCCATGAGCGTGGGTGTCACGGTGCTGCGTCTCTCCCCACTCCAAGACAAAGGATGTGCAGAAGGCCATGGATGAGAAGAGGTTTGAAGAGGCCATCCAGCTCCGCGGGAGGTGAGGAGCGGGGACTAGCATTGGGGGGTGATGCCCCTGCGGGGTGGCCAAAAGGACGTGCTGGCGTGGGGGCTGCTCTCCGGGGAGGAACCAGTGGCTCCAGCAGCCAGGGAGGGTACCCCCTGTGCCCTGGGGTCCAGGTGCATCTCAGGGCCACACCGCCTTGTTCCTGCAGGAGCTTTGAGAACAACTGGAACATCTACAAGCTGTTGGCGCACCAGAAGCCGGCGCAGGAGAAGGTGAGGAAGGATGGGGAGCAGGGGACACCTTCCCCACCACGGGGACACTCAGTGATGTGCTGTCCCTGTCCCCGTCCCTGCAGAGCCCCTTCAGCATGGCCATCCTGAACGTGGGTGCCCCCGCCGCCGGCATGAACGCTGCCGTTAGGTCAGCCGTGCGGATTGGCATCTGCCAGGGACACACCATCTATGTGGTGAGCGACGGCTTCGAGGGCTTGTCCAAGGGGCAGGTAAGGGGGACAGTGGGTTTCCCAGGGAGGGGAAAGGGGCGGGTTTGGGCTTGGAGGAGGGTGCTGGGGTGCTCCTCCACCCAAAAACTGAGTGCTGCTGCTTGCAGATCCGCGAGGTGGGCTGGCACGACGTGGCGGGCTGGCTGGGACGCGGAGGGTCCATGCTGGGCACCAAGCGGTAAACACAGCCCTGGGGGAGGGACAGGGATCGTAGGGGAGGGGACACCGCTGTCCCCAGGGATTGCGGGGACCCTCCTGTCCTCACACCACTGTCTCTCCTCCCCTTCCCCACCGCAGGACCCTGCCCAAGACCTGCATGGAAAAGATCGTGGAGAATGTGCGGAAATTCAACATCCAGGGGCTGCTGGTCATTGGGGGGTTTGAGGTATGGGAGAAACCCTCAGCCCTGGCTGGGTGGGGGCCAGGGCAGGCTATTGGCACCACAGGTGGTTCAGGCACCCCAGGGCATCCTTTTGGGGTGCGGATCCGGCCTTGGGGCTGGCGTCTCCCCAGCTCTCGGCTGTCTGCAGGCATACGAGGGGGTGCTGCAGCTGGTGGAGGCCCGCGGGCAGTACGAGGAGCTCTGCATCATCATGTGTGTCATCCCTGCCACCATCAGCAACAACGTGCCCGGGACTGACTTCAGCCTGGGCTCGGACACGGCCGTCAACGCAGCCATGGAGGTGAGGGACAGGGCTGACAGGGCCATCCCGCTCTGCCACGTCCCATCGTGTTTTGGGATGACGTGCAGGAATGAACCAGTGTCCCATCCCGGGCAGCAAAGATGGGTTTTCCTGGTGTGACACACACCCCCTTTTTTTACGAACATAGAGCTGTGACCGCATCAAGCAGTCAGCCTCGGGCACCAAGCGCCGCGTCTTCATTGTGGAGACGATGGGGGGCTACTGCGGGTACCTGTCGACTGTCACCGGCATCGCGGTGGGCGCTGATGCCGCCTACGTCTACGAAGATCCCTTCACCATCCACGATCTGAAGGTGAGCAGGGCAAGGGGCTGCTTTCTTGCAGCATCGTTCAGGTAAAATAAATGAAAAAGCAGGAAAGAGAGGGCTCCAGCCAAACCCCATGAAGCCACCGGGTGACATTAGTGGCTCTCGAGTCCAAATGACAGGACCTGGGATGGCTGCAGGGGACATGGAACACCACTGTCATCCTGGTGTTCATCTTGCAGGCCAACGTAGAGCACTTGACCGACAAAATGAAGACGGATATCCAGAGAGGGCTGGTGCTGCGGTGAGTTGGAGACCCCTGGGGACGCTGGCTGAAAACCCCAGCCCAGTGGCAGGGAGCGAGGCCGGCGCTGAGCCCATCCTGCGGCCACAGAGGGTCCCTGGGTGCAGTGAGGTTTGGCGCAGTGGATGCACAACGTCCTGCCTGAGGATGCCACGCTTGGCCAGGGGGACAGTCCTGTAATGGACACCTCTGCTGCCATCCCCACCCCAGCCCCAGGGTCCTGCTGGGGAGACAGGCTGGGGCTCTGGGCCTCGGAGAACAAAACAGCAAAAAAATAAAGGGTTTAGGGGAGCGTGGAGGGACCCCCTGGGGACACCAGATTAAGGAGCAGCCCCCCAACCCCTTCCCTCTGCTCCCCCAGCAATGAGAAGTGCCACGAGCACTATACCACTGAATTCCTCTACAACCTCTATTCCTCCGAGGGCAAAGGCATCTTCGACTGCAGGATTAACGTCCTGGGCCACCTCCAGCAGGTACGGGGGACAGGGCAACATGGGCCGGTGCTGTCCCCAAGAGCCGGGTGGGCTCAACATCACCCTTTCTTTGTCCCCAGGGGGGAGCCCCAACCCCCTTTGACCGCAACTATGGGACCAAGCTGGGAGTGAAGGCAGTGCTGTGGATGTCTGAGAAGCTGCAGGAGGTCTACCGCAAGGGTGAGCTGAGGGCTGGGGGTCCCAGGGCCTGGGGTGAGGGTCTGGTGGCACTGGGCAGCCCCTGCTGCTCCAGGCTTGGCCACTCGGCCACCAGCGAGGTGGCCATGGTCGACTGTGTCCCCCTCCCAGGACGCGTGTTTGCCAACTCGGGCGACTCTGCCTGCGTGATCGGGCTCAGGAAGAAGGTGGTGGCCTTCAGCCCCGTGACGGAGCTCAAGAAAGTCACTGATTTCGAGTAAGTCCCCATCCCCAGTGGTTCACCAGGTCCTGGGGGACCTTCACGGGTCATCCCCGGGGTCACCTGAGAGCTGAGTCCCCCCCTTTGCAGGCACAGACTGCCCCAGGAGCAGTGGTGGCTGAACCTGCGGCTGATGCTGAAGATGCTCGCCAACTACCAGATCAGCCTAACCGAGTACATCTCGGGCAAGATGGAGCACGTCACCCGCCGCACCCTCAGCATCGAGAAGGGCTTCTAGTCCCGCCAGCCTGAGCCATAGCCCCCCTCCACATCCCCTCCATCCCCACAGGCTGCTCGGGGAGCACCAGGTCCCCCCTGTTCTCAGTAGCCCTGTAGCTTTGCCACTGACCCCTTAAAGCAGGCAGAGCCTGGTCCCAGCTCCCAAAACTGCACATTCCTGCCCCAAATTGCTGGTCCAGGGTCTGGTCCCTGTGCAGATGCAGCAAAGAGATGTTGCTAGAGCCCTGCTGCACAGCCCAGACCCTTAATCTTCCCTTAATGGTTTATTCTTATTATTTAATGATGGTGTATTTAGCGGCTTGACCGCCTGAGCCAACTGCTGCTTTTAGTTGCCTGCCCTGCGTGCGGGAGGGGAGCGAAGGTACCATCCCGGAGGGGGTAGGGGCTGGTACAGGGGGCTTTCGGCTGCCTCGTGAGCCCCGGTAAAGCCTCGTCCTCCCGTGGCGTTTGCCCAGTGGGATGGCCCGAGGGCTCAGCGCAGAGCACGGGTCCTGGCAAGCCCCTCTTCCCCGGCCACCCTGCATGACGCTTGGCTGTGACTGTCACCATGCGGCCTCGGGTGCTGCCAACGGGGCCATGCTCATCATCTCACTGCTGCTCTGTGACACTCCCCAACCCCCCCCCCCCCAAAATCTTGTACTCCTCCTCTAGAGATAAAACCCGCTGGAGCCGAACCCCCCTCGCTGGAGAGTGGTCATTGTGCGCCGAGTGCCCGCAGGGAGGAATGGGGGGTAGACCTGGGGTTAGGATGGGGACAAGCGAAACCGGATAGTTTGCCATAGCCAGATTAATGCCAGGCCACGATGTTTCCCTGCTTCGTGTGTCCTCAAATCCTGGGAGAGCGGGACCGCGGGCAGCCTCTCCCTGGCTGGGCCGCAGTGGGTGCAAGGTCAGCATCCCTCTCCGGGCAGACTTCGCAATCGGGGGAAATATCGCTTCTCCCTTGTTTTGGTTCCCACCTTCAAAGCAAGCGCAGAAGCGGTTTATCAAGGCGATATGTGTGTGTTGAGGCAGTTTCTCAGGGTGGCTGCCAAGCGCGCCGGCTCCCACGTGCAGCACTGGGGCTTGGCTGAGCTCCGCCGCGCTCGGCCCATGCCAGATGGCTGCGCGTAGCCCCTTTCCCAGGCCGCTTTCCTCCCAGGGCTTTCGGGTGATAGCTCCAGCCTCTGGGACATTGCCAGCACCAGGACACGTCACGCTCTTTTGAGTCAAACACAGTTATTTTTTTCCTCCCCACAGAGTTGTCCCCAAGTGAGCAGTCCCCCCGATTCCAGTGCTTTTCCCCTAGCTGGCTGTGTTGCTTGTTGGAGGCTCTGGAGGAAGATGATAATTATTCTATCTTCCTTGCCAGAGCTAGACATGCAGAGAAATAGCAGACCTTGCTGATGGAGGCAGCATTGCTGCGCTTCACAGGCGAGTATCTGCTCTGGGGACCCCAGGCAGAGACCTGGCTGCTCATCCCACCGTGGGGAACGCAGCAGGTGGGAAACGGATTCTTCCACTATCTCGTGTGCCGCTTTCAAGGATCCCCAACAAGTTCCCCAGCGGGACCCGCCCACTATGAGCCACAAACCCCTACATCACAGTGGTCCCACATACCTGACTCACCATAAGCCTACAAGAGTCCCAAGGATGCTTCGGACCCAGTTGTGCCAGATCCATGCCTGCAGGCAGACAGCCGCTGGTGTTTTCCATACCCGGGAAAGGTCTGCCCTCGCTGCTCAATATCCTCGGATGAGGCAGGTCAGGGCAAAAGCAGGGCACGCCGAAAAGCCTCACGGTTGTACCATCGCCCAGGTGGAGCCTCGTGCCCGGGGGCAGCTGGCAGCCCCAGGCGTTTGGCTCCTCTCCAGCGCGTACGGTCTCCAGGCTGGCACTCTGGGCAGCAGGCAGGGCACCGCAGGGGCTGGCACGGCACCACCGCCCTCCAGCAGCCAGGGCTAGGGTGTGAATGGGCAAAGCGTGTCACAGGATCGTTATGGTTGGGACACCTTTGAGATCATCAAGTCCAACCATCATCTCACACTGCAAAACCACCACTAACCCGAGTCCCTCAGCACCACATCTGCGCATCCGCTAAATACCTCCAGGGATGGCAACTGCACCACTGCCCCGAGCAGAAGTGTCCCCACACTCAGATCAGCTGCACATTTGGAGGCGCTTGGGGACAGGTTCCACTGCAGCCCTAACACCTTGTTTCCACCCAAAAAAAGAAGCCTGGAGTGCTAAATTCCTGGGGGGAAACAGCCAGTCACAGCCCCCGCTGGGGACAACCACCCCCTGCCCTGCCGGCACGAGCAGGGGGGGGACACAGTGACTGCACACCCAGGCTCCACAGCACATCCAGCCAGTCCCAAAAAAAGAGAAGGCAGAGCACAATGTCATGAGCATCCTGCAGCAAAAGGCAGGCTGCCAGCTCCCCAGAGTAAAGAAGCACGAGCCGAAGGGGCCAGCATCACCCTGGGGAGGAGCACCCTGGGGAGCATCATCCTGCAAGGAGCGGTCGGGAGCATCGAGGGCAGCTGGCCTTGCAGGGGGAGGATCGGCAGCAGCCAAGGATGACGAGCACAGCACGTAGGAGCGCGCTCTGCTCGGGGACAGTCCTGCCGTCGAGGATTAAGAGAGGAACTGTGCCAGAGCAGCCTCAGGCCATGTCGATTGCTCCATTAGCCACTTTCACCACAAATAATGACGCTTGCTGTGATCATTCTCCTCCCAGCAAAGCTGGGGGGTTTCCAGCATACCCAAACGGCAGCTCCCCGTTCCCCGACGCGGACAGGCGCGACTTCTGCCACCAAGCAGGCTATGGAGACAGCCTGGGAGAGGATTTGCCCCCAGCACAAGGGCAAGATGGAAACAAGATGATGGGCAAGTCTCTTGGGCCCTGGCTGTCAAGGGAAGTCTCGTATATTATAAATCACACTGGTCATTTAAATGCCGCTGAGGTTAACGCAGAAGGCAAGAGCTAGGTTATGTGAGAAGCTGAAGGGTCTGAAGCTGAGCGGCACCAAGGGCTCATGCTCTCAGGGCCCATCACCCTGCCAGGGCAGGCTGTCCCTCTGCACGAGCAAGCGAGCTTCGCTCACCATCTCTTTTGCTTCCTGCACTCAGTGTGGACTTGTGGTTGCAAGAAGGTTCCCAACTAGGACAGTGCCTTTGAAAAGCAGCCCCTGCAGCAGCTCAGTGTGGTATCAACCAGCACCGGAGGCGGGTGAGCCATTTCACCAGCCCAGTGAAGCGGGAGGGCGCGGGGGGCCCACGGCCCTCCTCCTGCTGCTCCACAATGCGAGCTGTGAACCAGACGTAATGGAGCAATGCCCAGAGTCAGTTGTTCTCACTATGTTTGCTGAACCCCAGCCACTACTTACATGTCCTAGAGGGATAATTGGTTTTATTTGGTATGTCACAACATTTTAGTTTCTATTTAACAGTGCTATAAAAATCTTAGGAAATACAGCTTTTTCAGTTAAAGAGAAATGCCAGCTCTGATGCCTGCGCAAACCTGACAGTAACGCTTGGCTTGTTTTCTCCTAACTGCAAAACACACAGCAGCTTTTTCACTCTGACGTTGTTTCCTTAAGCTGCTCTAATGCCTGCAGGGGCATGTGGAGGTGAGAGTACAGCCGAGCATTCAGGAGCTGGGAGAGAGTCATTTCTGTTTCACCTAGGCTGCATGGAGCTTTTCTTTGGGCTGCCTGACCGCCAAGTCAGATGCTGCATGTGCCAACAAAGACCAGAAGTCAGGAGTTGGAAGATAAATTAAGAACTTGACATTGACCTTCACAATCTGCACCAGAGAGTTCTTAGTGATCATTTCAGGCAGCGTCCCCTCGACAGACATCACAAAAACAAATCTTTGTGGTAGAAACTGCCTTCAGAGTCTGCTGCACACACAGAGAGGCTGGCCGAGGGTTAGTCTGACAGGGAGCCACCAACAAGCAGTGGCCTCTCCAGCCGTCAGCAGGCTTTGCCACCCCGTTTCGATCGCACAGCACTGCAACAGCTCTCACTGCAGCCCTGCTCTGCTGACTTCCCTGCAGCTCCTATCAAACAGCGCCAGTGACACCAGATACAAACGTTAACGGAGCCTGACACACAAGCAGCAAAGCTCCTGAGAGCTGGATCAGGTGCTGCCAGTCTCAGCACGATGTGCACAGCCGGGGGCCATGCCAGGAGCTATGGGGGCAGCCAGCAGCACCCCATCCCAGCCCCTCCGCAAGGGACACGCAGCAAGAAATGCCAAGGCTTTGGCAGCAGCCAGGCATGTATGGGAAGAATGGTGCTGAGGGTCTGGGGCCGGCTGGTGGTCCAGGGAGGTTTGTAATGGGCACCGTCACTCCTCCTGCAGCTCCTTCTTCCGAAGGACCTGGAGCTTCCTCCCCACCGTCTGCTGGACGATCTCCAGACCCTCCATGTCCAGTTCCTTCATGAGAAGCAGGATGGCATTCAGGACATTGTTCTGTCGGAAGGAGACAGATACTGCTTTATTACAAGCATGTTAACGTCAACCCAGAAAAGGACAGCTGATTTTCAAAGAGCTGCTCTTTCTAGGAACTCCACCACCACCACCACCACCACCAGTTTGCAACAGCCTCCTGCAGCTACAGGGACAGATCAACCAAGCCCTCAGGGCAAATATGGGCAGAGACTGCATGTGACAAGGCTAACTGGAATGCAGGACAAACCCGTCTGCCCAGTCCCACACAGACTGCCTGCTCGCCTCTGGCTCCTGTGAGGAAAGGCTCATTCAAGAGCGGCCGCCCTCTCTCTCCAGCGCGACTGTGTGTAGGATGGGAAAGGAGAGGAGCCCTCTGGTACAAGGAATAAGAAGAGCTGGTAGAATCATGAAAGCACAAGCTGGAATGAACCCTTGAAGGTCCCCAGCCCAGCCTCCCACTGAGGCAGAACTCCTGCCAACACCAGACCACGGCTCTGCCAAGCCACGTCTTGAAAAACTCCAGGGAGAGATTCCGCAGCCTCCCTAGATAACTGTCCTTCTAGGGAAAACCTTTTTCCTTATGTCCAACCTGAACCTCCCCTTGTTTAATATATTCTTTTCCTAAAGGCCAGAGCCTGCAGTACCACTCAGGGAGCAGCAAAGCAATACACTAAAGCACATTTAAAATACGAACGAGCAGGCAACTAGTATCAAGATGAGGCAGAACGTGGTCTAGATCTCACCATGCCGATTGATGGCACTGCGTCCAGCAGACAGCAATTCCCATCTGAGCAGGCAAGATCCATGAGGTTCACCTGAGCCTACACCATGGAGGGGTCTGAGGAACCACGTAAACTTTCAATTCAGCAGTCTCCTGTCCACCAGGCCAACAGCCACCGCCCAACTACCACATATTCTTAGCACAACCCCAGTGAAGGGACACACATGAGCTCATGTGCAGACAGATCAAGAGGACTAACTCCATTAGGCTTTCTTTAAATTGCATGACATCTTAAGGGTAGGGTAGGGTAGGGTAGGGTAGGGTAGGGTAGGGTAGGGTAGGGTAGGGTATTTCAGCGGGAAGGGACCTACAACAATCATTTAGTCCAACTGCCTGCCCACTTCAGGGCTGACCAGAAGTTAAAGCATATTGTTAAGGGTGTTAGCCGAATGCCTCTTAAACACTGACAGGGTTGGGGCATGGACCACCTCTCTAGGAAGCCTGTTCCAGTGTCTGATCACTCTCTCGGTAAAAAAAAGCTTCCTAACGTCAAGTCTAAACCAGCTTTGAACCATTCCCACATGTCCTATCACTGGATTCCAGGGAGAAGAGCTCAGTACCTCTCTCTCCACATCCCGCCCTCAGGAAGCTGTAGAGATCAATGATGTCAACCCTCAGCATCCTTTTCTCCAAGCTAGACAAACCCAAAGTCCTCAGCCACTCCTCACAGGACATGCCCTCCAGCCCTGTCACCAGCTTTGTTGCCCTCCTCTGGACACATTCAAGGACCTTCACATTCTTCTAGAATGTTAGGGCCCAGAGCTGCACACGATGAAAACCAATCTGGTCTTTAAAAGATACTCACTCTCTTCTTTCGGTTGCAGTCTGTCTCTCGAGGTGAAAAGGAGGAAAATTTATCCCTGGGAACAGGCTTCATACCAAGCTCCTCTCGAATTTTGCTAAAGAAGGGGAGGAAGAGCAAATGTTAATACGATCAGCTGGCAGAACCTTCCTCGGCCAGGCCAATCCTTTCCAATCATGGGGCAACCATGCAAAAAATATCTAGCTGAAGGACTCAAGGCATGTCTTTTCACACACCACCAAGACCTACAGACCACAATGCCCCAAGTAAAACTCCCACATGTAGCAAGGGCCTCACAGCTATAAAATGTAAACCAGCACGCCAATACAAGCTCGCAGCCCCACGTGGGAGGACAGGTTCCCATGCCCAATGTTAGCTGGGGCTGCAGATTGATCATGTAACGCTGCACTTTAACAACATGCGCCACAGCGCCGACAAGCACCAAAGCGTGTCACAGAAGCAGAGCTAAGCAGGAATGGGCTGGAGGTCACACTTCGGAAAGGATCCATCTCTCTCTGCACATGGAGCCGACATACTGGCGAGCAAGTACCCACTTACACAAGAGCCTGTTTTGCAGATACAGAACCAGACCCACAAGTGTTGTTTAACCAGCACAGCTCCACCATGGTAACTGGAACAACAGGAATTAGCACCAGCTGCAGGACTGGCCTATGGAATATCAGGGTTGGCTGGCAGGGTCCTCTCATGCTACACGCGAGTTCAGCCCAGAAATGCTAACAGCTCACAAGCAAGCCCTCACTTTGTCTCCTCCAGACTGAAGTTCAGCAGTTCACTCTCAGTCTCCGTTGTGGATTCAGCAACGCTGGATTCGGTGGACTCGGGGCAGCCATTCTCTACGTTCCTCCTGGCTGGTGGGGCTGTGATCTCCTCACCATCAACCAGCGCCTGGGACAGTTCTTCCTCTGTCACAGCTGCAAAAGCCAAAACAAAACCCTGCTGCAATGAACTGCAGCAGCCCTGGAAGACAGCATGTGTAACAGGGCATGTACTGCTGCTGGAGAGCCATACCGCAGGGGTTTGCTCCAAAATATTGTCCTTTGAACTGTCCTTTTGCTTTCATCCTACTCCTGCAGTAAAAGCCATGCAGGAGAATGCCGGCAGCCATCACCAGTCCCTCAAAGTGGGAAAGATATCAGGGCGGAATACAAACATGCTTTGCCAGTTCTGGTCTCTGGAGAAGGCTCCAAAAGCCACCAAATTACTGCTACCAAGCAGAAAAATTTTTCTTTTTTTTCTTTCTTTTTTTTTTTTTTTTTTACGACAGCAGATCCAATTACAGACTTTGCTTTGCCACAGCAAAGGAAGAGCTCTAAAAAAACACTAATTAGTGGTACTGTTCAGCTATAATGAGGTGCTCTCAGCTAGTGTTAACTCTGGCACTGCAGGGAAGGGAGGAAAGAAAACAGCTTAGAAACAGTGGATCATGCAGAAGGGACGCTCAACTTCTAACAGATCCTGACCCAAGGAAGAGTCGAAGGACGCCTTAACAAGAGGAACCAACACATCACTGGTTTCCAGTTTACCCTGCCCTTGGCGCAGGGCTGTCCGTTTACCTGCAAACACTCACCTTGGTTATCAAGCTTCTGCAGGCTGGGCAAGTTACGCAGCACTGTCATCCGGTAGCGGTGAGGGTCCGACCCACAACAGGGATTTTCAGACAGCCACAGGACCCTCAGCCGGGGCAGGTTTTTGAGGTAGAAGAGCTCATTTAGGCTTGCAATGTTGTTCTTTCTCAGATAGAGTTCGCTCAGGTTCTGGCACTGATTCAGCGGCTCGAGGTCCGAGATGCCATTCATGCTGAAGAGAGACGGCAGGATCAGCGACCAGCAAGCCCATCCTCGCTGTACTGTTCAGGGGGGAGCACAGCAGCCCCTGCGGCACAGCGGCTTTCCAGCCCCCTTTCCTGCAACAGCTTCACCCCAGCACAGCACAGCAAGGGGCGCTCAGGGGCCTAAGGCTTTGCACAGAACAGAAGACAGTGTTTCATCTTTCTAAACAGAGGAAAGAATTAAAAAATAGACTCTCCTCTCTGCTGAAAGTGACAGTCTTTGCTTCCCCCAAACACCCATCACACTTGCACCCTGTCCTGTAGCAGTTCCTCAGACTCACTGAGGGAGAACCCATAGAGTTCCCAGCTAAAAAGCTCAAATTTGCAGACAGTATCGGCTCTGTGGACAGGACAGGTGAATGATGGGTGTGTTGGGGGGAGCCTTATGGAAATGAAAAGCTCTGCAAGATCCAAGAATTTCAACAAGCATTCTGCAAACTGTCCACACACAGAGGCCCAGAAGACCTCATCCAAACTATGGAACAGGGCTTAGGGAGCAACAATCCTAAGATGTTTTAACACTTCATTTTCACGAGTAACAAAGGTGTAGAGGAGCTAGCAGAAGACTAATCATTTCTGCCGCTTGAGAAATCAGGCAAGAGGAGCCAGGCAGCGCAGACACATGACCACAGAAAGGTGGTAAGACACCAAGGGCCAAGCCAAAGAAAGGTCATTTCTCTCGCCCTCTCCATGGCAGTCACCTGAATGTGATCACTTCAATGTTGGGCAAATCCTGGCATATCGATATCTGGGCAGGAAGAGACAGAAAGAGCAGGTAGGCACTCTCAGAAAAAAAATAATAAATGAATGCAATTAAAATAACAAACAAGCAAGATAAAAGCAAGAACCACAACTGAGGTTTGCTTGAGTTTAACTCAAGCTTAACACCACCAGACAGACGTGCTGCCACAGCCACTGCAGAGTCAGCAGCTCCTCCACCCCAGAGACACCAGCCAGCATCACATCGCTCTTCTGCGCCAGCAACTCTGCCATCTCCGTGCTGGTTTCCAGCCACCGCACAGAAAGAAGGACCCTCTCTCTCACCCCAGACACCATCAGACACAAGAAAGGACCCCTCTTTCACCCCAGATGCCACCACACACCATAAAGGACCCCCCTCACCTCTCCAAATGACAGTCCTCTCCAAACCAAACCAAAGCACCTCACCCAAAGTCCCAAACAGATGGGGCAGGGTCCCTCTCTCAGGGGAAAGCCTCAGAGAGGAACTTCCCAGACACTCTCTGGAAATAATGGCAAACCCCCTGCCACCCTTTTTTTTTTTCCCTTCTTTTTTTTTTTTCTTTTTTTGAGACGCTAATCAACCCTGACAAGCTCGCTGGCACCGGGCCACCCCCTGCCCAGCCCTGCGCCTCCCTCAC
>VXBO01003569.1:54610-92025 GCA_013400135.1 Rhinoptilus africanus | reverse complement strand
ACTGTGTGGGCTTTAAGGTCCCTTCCAACCCAAACCATTCCGTGATACATCTAACTTTACACATGAGTACCTATACCTCTATATCAATAGATAGATATAAACTTTGCATAAATAAGATATGTAAATTATATAAGGTACATATATCTACATCACCTTATATACTAATATATAGAAACATAGGTAGCACTGCTGACTGCACTGGCATCAGGAGCCCCAAGGCCAGTCCTCCTCCACCACGTTTTGAGGTAAAATGGCAGTGATGTGCCTCAATTTATATCTTCGGTGGTTGGACAGGGATAGCGGAAATGAAAAGGCTGGGAGAAGCGGTGTGGTTAGCAAAGGCTTTGCAGTCCAAAATAAGGGGTTAATGCAGAGCTTCCTGATGGTTTTCTGCATGTTTCTGCCTTATTCCACAACAGAAACAACTGCAGGATGGGGACTGATGGTTATTTAGTTGTTTATGCTGGTGTTTTTGGGGCAAGCAAAGGGCCGACAAATGCATATCTTGGGATCAATGGCTATGTGTTTTTCAGAAAAAATGTGGGATGAGTGGGTGAGGCAGATCATGCCTCTGCATTCTCTTCTGTCCGTCTCTTGGCACTGGGCTGCCCTCGTGGCCATGCACAGCTAGCTGAGACCTGGGTCTGGGAGGCTGGAGCACAGGTATTGCTCTGAGGTTTTGAGAGGTGGATATACAAACACTTGGAGGCAGCTGAAGTAATTTTTGGAGTTGTTGGCTGTGCTGTGTGTGGCTGTTCCCAGGCCAGCTGGCGTGAAGTGGCTGCTGAGACATGGGATTTGGCCGCTTGGGGCGTGTGTCGGGGAAGGCAGCTTCAGGATCCAAATCCTCGGCATCATGGGAGGAACAGCAATGTACATGGCTGTGCTGTACTTTGGTTCTCCAAATCCTGGGGTGCTTTCCCTTCCAGTGGGATATGGAAATACCCAAGCACACTTCCAATTGCCCAGCTGTGCAATCCCAGCCCCAGCCATGCTTTTCTGCACTGTCGGCAGGGAAGCCTGTCCCTGAGACACGCTAAATGTTTAAGGAAGCTTTTCTAGGTGCCACAGAGAGATTTTGGCACTCATCTCGCTGACAAAAGTAGAGTTCAGTCAGTTTAAACACATACATCCTCCTCTGTCTGCTCCGATATCTCTCCTCTCCCACAACTGAAACACACACAAAAGCTTGTTTTGTTCAGGTGAATTAAATAAAATAGATTTTAATCCCCAGTTTAATATTGCAAGTATTATCAATAAAAACCTCAGGCAAACCTCCTCCCCGGTCTTTTAAAAAGGAGAGAGCTTCAATAACACATATAGACTTGTAAAGTGCATTAAAGTAGCTGCTTGGAGAGAAGAACAAGAGAACCACTGAGGTCTGGGACCACAGGGCCTCCCAAGGCTGCGTAGGATTGCCTACAATCCCTGGCACGTCCACCTCCCGCTCACAGCCCTGCGGTGCCACCTCACAGACCTTCCAAGGCTCCAGTGCAGGGATTGACTCTGGCCACCACGAGCTCCCTGGGCTCTCAGCTCGTCTCATGATGAGCTCCCACTCCCCCGTTAATTCCCAGTGGTGGATTCTGCTTCTCAGCTCCACATGAGCAAGAGAGCGAAAACCTCTTCGTGCACTTGGGCTCATATCTAGGCTATCTTCAGTTTGGTCTGCACTATGCTGTGGCCACATGTTCTCTTTCCACCTCTAGATCAATGTTTTATATAATGAACCCATCATGGCTTGTTTAATTGACTTGTGAAGGGCCCAGGAAAGTCACTTCTTTCACATAATCCTTATATGTACTCTCCCATTTCAGAAAAGCTGTTGTTTCTGAGATCCGTGATCCCTCCACACAGGGTCCCACAGCCCACTTGTCATGCCCACAACAGCTCCAGAAAGAAGTGTTCGAACCCCTGAGTGTCCTGGATGCCGAACTGAACCTTCCCTGGATGTGCTATGGGATTGCTGGTGGTGTGTGAGCCACGGCAAAGGGAATCAGAAGGAGCCAGGAGCTTCCACTGGTGATGATGACACAAGGTGCTGCTGGTAGTAATCGCAAGTGGCATCGTTGCTGCCAAAATCAGCACCTTCATGCTTGTCACCACCATCACCAATGGAGTGTCTGCCATCACGGTTATCAGCAGTTACTTCCTCCGTCGGCCGCAGTGGTAATGGCTAACAGCCCCAAGCAGACGGCAGGGCCTGGATGGACACCCTCCTCTTGAGTCTTGGCCTCACTGCTGCAGCTGGGAGGGCCACCAGAGCCACCTCTGTTGGTGCCACCCCCTTGCAATGGCAGCAGCAGTTTTATGTAGCCCAGAAGGTGATCCCTACCAAGCACCACCCTGGTTAGGAAGGGCTGTTCACTGGGGTAGAAGGGGCAGGACGGGTCTGGGGGAGGCATGCGGAGAACCTGTTATGTCCTCTCGGTGTCACCAGAGAGGTGGCCAGCACTCCTGGGGGTGGGCTCTGCTCCCTCCCCTGCTGCGAGGCACGCAGGGAAGGGCGAGCGCCTTCAGGGCAGCCACAGGGGGCTTCCTAGGAAAGCCCCACTTGTTTGGGAATGTCTCAGTCTGTGGGTGGCAAGTTGTTCCTGTAACCGCTCCAACGTAACTCGGTGTTCTGGTTTGAGAAACCCACAACAATTTATTGTCGTTTAGACAGTTATTCTCTCACCCAATGACCCCTCCGCACCCAGGAAGGGGAATTGAGAAAAAACAAGGAAACCCGAGGACTGAAACAGAAACACATTTAATAGAATAAGACTAGATAATTAACATCAATACCACTAGAGAAACAGTATTGATCCCGATACCAATATAAAATGCCAATTCCCAGCCCGTTCCCCAGCAGGAGCCGTGCCCTCCCTACAGGGACAGCCCATGGGGGACCCTGTGAGCGCTGCGGCTGCGGGGGGAAGGGAAGGGCTCAGGGCTCCGGCAGTGGGGCCAGGAGTGCTCAGGATGGCAGCCAACAAGGGAGAGAGAATTTTGCAGCAAACTTTCTAATTCATACTGAATGTGATGTTCAAGATATGAAATAATCCTGTTGGCAGCTTGGGTCAAGTGCCCAGGTCTCACTCTTCCTCATCCCCGCAGCTGGTGAGCTTGAAAACACTGAGATATTGAAACCTGCATACCAGAGCTAGCTATAAATTAATTATTTTCACCAATTCAGACACTAGAGTCTTCTAAAAGTGCAGTTTTCCCAAACATTAGAAGAGAAATTAGTCCTGTGTCGCCCAAACCAGGACACTCAGCGTCACGGCAAGCTGGACCACGTTGTGTTTGAGAGGATGCTCTGCTCATGGCGGCCCTCCAGCAGCTTTTCCACCCACAGGACATTCCCTCTGTGCAAGCGTCACTGCTCTGGGCTCAGCAGCACCGGATGGGATCGCTGTTTGGATGTTGGCAGGAAATGCCATGGTTTGGTAAGAGCTCATAAAAAAATCTTGTCATCATGGAGACAGGCATGTCACCATAGACCTACACAGGCTCTGCCAGAGTCTTGGCTGCTCTCTTTGGGAATCATCTCAGTCATCCGCTCTGAAGAGTCAACCAAGGGGAATGCCAGTGTTTACCAGACAATGGGGCAATGTTTGCACCGAGCTAAGAGAGCAGCTTCTGCAGAAATTCTGCAAAAGAGCTTTGGACTTCCAGGAAAGCTCCTGTTACTAACAGGAGGGAGGAGCAGCAGAGATTTTCCCCTATGATCACTCCAGCACTGGCAGCATTTCACCAGAGAGCTGTATGGACACTACAGCAAGCGCTCCCGAAGCCATCCTGGAACATCATGCAGCTCCAGTGACCTCGCCATGATTAGGGGTTTCACGACAGCCAAGGCTCATCTAACCCAACCAATATGAATTCTTAAGACAGCCATCCATAGTAAAAGGAAATCAAACCAGGACACTTCAAAAAATAATAGCTTAAAATTACATCCCTATCATGTTAAACTAAAACATAGGAAGCATTAAATCAAGAACTTGCAAGTTATTCATATAGTAAATTGCTATATTATTAAAAGCTAATCTCAACAGAGCAGCTTCCTGGCCTCACAGCCAATTGTGTAGAAAAAGTATTCCGTTTACCCTGCAGACTACAAATTTAAGAGTGAAGAGGCAAAGGCCACCAGATAGGTCTAAGACTTCTTTCTTCATACTCCTCTTCCCTCCTGTGCAGGCGTTTCTTCCCTTTCTTGTATACGCTGTCCTTACACCATGACAGAAGTAGCCCACCAGCATCGCTGTGCTGTTGCAGTTTGGATCTCAGTGCTTTGCTGGGCCAACAGAGGTAGTCACTGGTTACAGCTGAAACGCCAAAGTAAGGAACAATTTCCACTGCTCCCAGTGCTCAGCAGAGAGCATTATATTGCCAATAACACATCCTGTGAATACATTTACATAGGAACTGGGATCCTGCTGATTTGCAGGTAATCAAAGTCAAATACTACACTTCTTTATGTGGAGCGTGAGATTGACAGGAAGGAGCCTGAAAGGTAGTATGGATCAGGCTGGTATGTCCCTCCTTTATAAAGAGACCAAAAAAACACACAAAAAGGGCAGAACATCATACTCCAGGTGGGTCAGAAAGTTCCCTCTTTTTTAAAGGATATGGAGAAGAGTACAAGGAGGTACAAGGAGGTAAAGGGAGTTTAACCAGCACTGTCTTCCCCACCCAGCTCTGCCAAGGACAACGCCACTTCACAGGGAAAATGTCCCTTGCAACCCAGTCTCAATCCCACTCCTTCCTCACATCTGCTATTAGGAGGTCAGTGTCATGGAAGGACAAAGATTAAATGAAGAGGAAGAACATTTTTAGTGATTACAGATTAAGATCCCCGTGGATAACCTTCCAGCTGTTCCCAACCTGGGCAAAGTATTAAACTCCATCCATGGCTCCCACCATGACTGCCAGAAGATGGACACGGCGGTGCTTGGTCTGCCGCTGTCTGTATTAGACATTATGTTCTAATTGAGATTGATCTTTTGGTGTTAATTTTCCAGGGTGTTTTTTTCAATAGATAATAGAGGAAAGGGGAAAAAAAAGAAAAACCAATTGTGGAAGTTCCTTACATTCCTGATTTCAAGTTCATTTGAATCTATTTTAAGAACTCCACCAGCATAGTTTCTTTTCAGGATTGATGGAATGAAAGTAATCCGATACTTTTCTATCAGTATTCTTCTGTTCCTGATCAGTTGTTGTACCAAATTAGAGAATTACATGCCGGTGGAATTTGTACACGCTGGGCACAGTGCAAATGCAATAGCTCTTGTAAAACATATTGAAAAATGAAAGGATTTTTTCCTGTGCTGTTTAAGGCTGCTGAGCGAGAACGATGAACCAGCTACCATCAGCTTCAAATGACTAACAGCTATCATATGTAATTGAGTAAAGGCAAAATCCTCTCCTGTGAGTAATGCAAGATGAGGGAAAATTATTATTTTGACAAATAGATCCTTGTGATGTAAAAGGCAAATAGCAATGCTCACTCGGTGGCTGCTAATTCTTTGGCATTTGCTTACTGAATTGCAGCCTATGAAAAAATCCGCATTTCTGAAAGTTATGCAAAGATGGGGTTTTTTCAGTGGAGCGCTCCGATTCCAATATGCCTGCAGCTGCAGAGCCAACCCGACAGGTCCCTGCTCCCCCTCCACGTCTTCTTGCCCCCGCACCACCCTCCGCAGCACACCAACACGCTCACTGGCGCACTCAGAAACCCAGCTAGCGAGTGAGACAGCTAGAGAATAATTAGTGAACTGGTGTTAGGGTGACAAGGGGGATGGTCCAGTTTCTCAAACAGCTTTTCAGGGGCAGTGCAGGTGCGAGCTCCCACCACCATCACACTGTAGCCCTTCTTTCTGGCTGCGTGCTACCCAGAGCTGTGCCAGACCGAGCACTTCTGTGGCTCTTCTCTGGAAAAGGATTGGAGAACCGATCCTGATGATAATTTTTCCTTTTTCCCTGAGCACCAGCTCACCTTCCCTCTGAAAAAGCTGGTGGAAATGAGCACAGAGAGGACAGTCACTGCTTGAACTAGAGTCACAGAATCATAGAATTGTCTAGGTTGGAAGGGACCTTTCAGATCAAGTCCAACCATCATCCTAACACTGACAAAACCACCACTAACCCATGTCCCTCCGCACCACGTCTGCCCGGCTTTTAGATACCTCCAGGGATGGTGACTCCACCACTGCCCTGGGCAGCCTGTCCCAATGCTTGACAACCCTTTTGGTGAAGAAATTTTTCCCAATATCCATCCTAAACCTCCCCTGGCGCAACTTGAGGCCACCTCCTCTTGTCCCATGGCCTGTTCCTTGGGAGAAGAGCCCGACCCCCCCTGGCTCCCCCCTCCTTTCAGGGAGCTGCAGAGAGCGAGAAGGTCTCCCCTCAGCCTCCTTCTCTCCAGGCTGAACCCCCCCAGCTCCCTCAGCCGCTCCTCACAGGACTCCTGCTCCAGAGCCCTCACCAGCTCCGTTGCCCTTCTCTGGACACGCTCCAGCCCCTCAGTGTCTTTCCTGTAGTGAGGGGCCCAAAACTGGACAGGGTATTCAAGGTGGGGGTCACCAGTGCCGAGTGCAGGGGGACGTCACTGCCCCAGTCCTGCTGGCCACACTAGTGCTGGTACAGGCCTAAGCGCACTCTGAAACCAGAGTGCACAACCTGAGCTGTTTGTAGATTTTGAAGGATCTAAGGAATGAGTTGCACCTGAACGTGATGTAGCATGTGTGAGGCTGCTACTTTAATGGTGCAAACAAGGTTTTTATAAAATCTGACAGGAATATGGCTGCGGGGAACATGGTCAGGAGTCCCGTGAATGCATATTCCCCTGGTAGAAAGGCAAGCTGGAAATGGGCCAAGCAAACCAGAAAAGGTCTCTTAAATCCAGTTGCACTCACTGCCCGGAGGGAGAGGAAGAACTGCACCTCTGGGTGCCTCCGGGAGCAGGGAGACCATCTCCTTGGGATCATCCCACACCTGTATCACTGTGGCCGAGCCCGAGAACAGTGGGCTCAGATGTTTGCCCAAAGGTAGCTTTTGGTTGACCAAGTTTAAACATGAATAGAAAGGAGCAGAGTGCTCTCCACTGGGCTGTCCCTTCTCCTTTGCACCCTCCTGCTGGGAGCATTTTTGGGAGCATCAGGGTGCCTGCCACCCCTGAAAGTGGGGAGCTGCTAGAAGCCCTCTCCCTTAGCAAACTCCAGCTGATTTGTCCCCCATGGGGTGGATTTATCCCTCCTCCGTCCCACCGGTGAGGGAGAAGAGCTCTAGGACGGCAGGCAGACCCTGCAGGACAATGCCTGGTTCTGCAGCGGGCATTGCAGGCAGAGATTTGGCTATGACAGGAGCCTCTGTGAGTGTCGCAGACTGCCTAGCTTTATAAACACAGACCAAGGGCTGGAAAAAAATGGCCAGTAAAATTTCTGCAACAAAAGTGAACCAAAGGAGATTCCCTGTAGAGTTCATGTGCTTTTGGTCAAAAGTCTCTGCCGCACATTTTGGGTGAGTGTTATGGTTTCTAAAGACAACCCAGAACTTTGACGTCATGCTCCTGAAAATTAGCCAGTTTTGACAGCTCATGTCAGATGTCTCTCTTTGCCCCTTATGTTACAAGCAGCACAGAAGGCAAACGGATTTTTCTGAGCTTGAGTTCTTGGTGATTCAGTAAATATGGTGCTGCTTCCCATGCCTACATCCTTCCAGCCCTGCTTAGGACTTTGTACAGTGCAGTGTATCACTAACTGCTATAACAAAGCATTGAGATGAAACCATTAAAAAGGGGCATTAAAAAAAGCTGCAGTATCTTTAAATCAGCAAAAGCCTGACAATACTGTTCATCTTCCTCTTTGGCTGATAAATTCATCTTTGTGTCCTGGGGCTGGGAGGGAGAAGGAAGGCAGCCAAGCTGCCCCCGGCTTGTATCTTCTCTTGAACATCCAAGCTCAAGAAACGGAGCTGGAGTGTCCCCTGGGCATTTCTGGAGCCATCACCTGGCAATCAGTGGTGCTGGAGCCACTGGCCACAGAGGAGGCTTACCAAGGTTTAAAGCCGTCAGTCAAATTGCCATCTTCACTTTGCAGTTTGCTGACAGCCTGCTGCCTGGTATTTTCTATCTTACTGTTCAAGCATGTTGCTGCCACCTCTTAAATCTGTGTGGCAAATAGCTCTGGGAATAACCTTGGCAGCAAAATATCCACAGTTAAAAGAGGTACTGAGCTATTCAGCTCTCTGCTTCGCTGCTGGACTAACAGCACAAATGCAGGGGCGTGCAGGGCATCATGCCAACTTTCACTATACAGAAATTGCATTTAAGTGAAGAAAAATAATTGCTGCTGCTGTGTCAGATGTTTATAGGAGCAGTTGAGGAGCGGGATCACATCCTTCTGCAGCAGTGGGCAGGGTAACCGGTGCTCTGGAATGTGCCAACCAGGTGTGATGACTCCTTCTGCCTCCAGGCCCTCACGTAGAGGCTGAACCCTCAAGAGCACTGAATCAGTCAGAATTTTGCTTAAACTGAAAGGGAGTATTTTAAGTCATGGCAGTCCACTCCATTTGGATGTCCTTGTTTAACACCTGCACAGACAGAGCCACGTTGACCCTTCAGGGAGGATGGTGCTTTAGTCACGCCGCTTGTCTTGACAGGGTGAAAAGAACCAAACGTGACAAGTCAGTGACAGCCGGAGTGCCTGTGATGGAGAAAAAGGTGTTTGTGTAACTCCTCGCAGACGCACTGGTACGTGATTTATGAAGAAACAATTCAAGAACTTCGGTGATGCCATGCTGCCCTCACGTGGGTATTTTAGAAATATCCCCCTCTTCAACCTGCACTAAACTAATGCTTTAAAACTCTTGGGCATCTCCTCCAAGAAGGATCTTGCAATCACAGTGATTTTAAAAAACCGTTTCCACGGTTTTCCCTCAAGGGGCTCCAGGAAAGCTGGGGAGGGACTCTGGAGCAGGGAGGGGAGCCATGGGACGAGGGGGAAGGGTTTGACACTGACAGAGGGGAGATTGAGCTGTGAGGCAGAAATCCTTTGCTGAGAGGGGGGTGAGCCCCTGGCCCAGGTTGCCCAGAGAAGCTGTGGCTGCCCCATCCCTGGAGGGGCTCAAGGCCAGGTTGGACGGGGCTTGGAGCAGCCTGGGCTGGTGGGAGGTGTCCCCGCCCATGGGATCTCCAAGATGATCTTTAAGGTCCCCTCCAACCCAAACCATTCTCTGGGTCCATGATTCCAGGGAAGGCAGGATCCTGGCCTTGGCCCCCGCGGGCAGGGCCGCCTCCCCCGGGCACTGGAGCTGCCTCTGAAGCGGCCGCTCGTCGCGNCGCTCTATCCGCCCGCCCGCCGGCGCGCTCCATGGTGAGTCTGCCCGGCGCCATCTTGGGCTTGTGAGCGGGCGCGCCGGAGAGGGACAAAATGGCCGAGGGCGGCGGGGCTGCCTGTCCCGGGCCCTGCGGCTGCGACCCCGCCGGCGGGGCCGCCCTCTCCCGGGCGCGAGGGGCGACCGGCTCCGCTCCCCGCCCCCGTGCCTCCCGCTGCAGCAGCTCGGCTGGTGCCGCGGCCTCTGTCCCCCTGCCCTTGTTGGATAACGCCTGGGCCGGGAAGGAGAATCTCCAGACGGGGTAGCCTGAGCCTTTGTTCTGCTCTCTCCAGAGCTGCACTGCAGCTCGCTTTTGGTGATTTCCTTCCTAAATTGAGCTCCGATTTGCCGCTCCTCGCGCTTGCTTGTAAAATATTAACCCTGCTTCTTGATGTGGTTGCAACCTTGCATCCAGGTGGCTGGGTGTCTTAATTTAAATGCCACTGCAGTAGTCGAAGGATTAAACCTCAGACTGTGCTAGGGAGATATCCATGCTTTGTGCAACCTTCTCTTAAACTGCATAGTTACTGCAAGATAGTGCTGTCTGGACCAAGTTTTGCTAACACCGCAGTAGGTGACTTGCTAAACTTCACATTTGTAATGTACATCTGCAATACAGATTACATATAGTTGGTTTTTCTTTGGTAAATCAGTCTTGTTTTCCTTTGAGGTCTGTAATTTTTAGGCAAGTGCAGTCCAGGGGTCAATACTGTGTTTTGGGGTGGGGTTTTTTCCTCATCAGTCTGTAATTATTGCAGCATCAGGGGTTGTGGTGGTGATAAGTAGTTTAAACTTTTAAACTTCACTGGAGGTGGCAAAACAAATTTAGAGAGAATGTAATAATTGTGAGCACAAAATTGCAGTGTCTTGTCTTTGAATATGGCCTTTTCTCTTTCAGATTCGCTATAATAAGCTTTACTAGTGCAAGTGTTTCTACTTCAGTGTAGACTAGGTTCGGAAAACTTGGTCTCCAGGAAGCTAAAAATGCCACATGGGAAAGATCGGGATTAGAGAATAGACTCTTACTGCCCTCGGTATTATCTCTCCATTGATGTCCTCATGTCATTCTTACAACTGTTCTGTTTTTAGGGAGGTACTATTACTTCTGACTTGCTTAGGGTGGATTTCTGTGTGTTAGGTTTCTTTATACAAAGTTAATTTAATTACTATTGTGCAAGTCAACTGAAAGCCAGTTTACGAAGGTAGCCTAACTTTAGAAAGAGTTTGGCAGGAAAACCTGCACTGTGTTTCCAGTCAGAATGAGTGGGAACGTTAAGATCTTTATAGCAAAGTCTTTTTGAAACATAATTGTGCAGGGTATGATAGGACAGCAACTGCTATCCTGCCTCCTTCCGTATTCTATACTTTTCTATCCTTCCTACTTCCCTATTCTTCCCTTTTCTATTCTTCCTACTTCCCTATTCTTACCTTTTCTATACTTTTATTTAAAAAACAAAAAAATCATTTGCAGGCAGTCCTTACCAAGGCTTAAAATTAGTTATGTCTGAACTTTTGTGAGTCATGAATATGTAAGTTGTATGCAATGTATGTGTTTGTAAAATTAAGAGAGATCCATAGAGCTAGAAGCCTGCTGTTTCAGACTAGATCGGGGGGAGGGGGCTTTTCTAATGCTATTGCTAGTGTTATTTATGATATTTTTTTCTTCCTTAAGTCTTATATTTTACTGAGTCAATGGCTTTTCTACTTTTTCAAGCTGGAAGCACTAAAGTCTCTGCAGAGCAGAAGCAGTGTTTGGATAAATTATCTAGGATATAACTTTACAACTGTCTGTTAAGCTGTTCCAAGTCCATGCTGCCAACAAGAATTGTGCTCCTGAAAATGTGTTCTACTTTCTCCCTTATATGAGTGTTTGTACAGCCAGTTAGATCTGGGAATTAAATCAGCTGATTTTTTTTTTTCTGATTCCGTTTCCAGCTGCATTGCTTTGCAGGCTTGACTTGATTGCGTAGCCACGAGTCCTAATGTCAGCACTGGGGATGAAGAAGAAAGACCAGGTGCTTTCGCATGTAATGGGACTTGCTATTTCAGCAGCAAAGCAAACTTAAACTGGTTTATGTCATAGTTTAAAAAGGGAGAGGGGGGAATAAAAGGGGAAAAAAAATCTCCACTCATTCTCTTTCACAGCTTATACTCCATAGTGGGATTAAACTCTGGAAACTCTTTTTAACTGAAGAGACTGTAAATTACGAGATGCTACTAGTACTTCAAACACTGGAACACGCTTCAGATACCAACAGTATGCTGAAATAATTGCCACGTTTTTCCGAGTTGGTTTTATTGTGTTTTCATTCATTGAAATTGTGCTCACTGAAGTGCATGTCATTCAGGCATGGAAGGGTTGGAAAGACGGCTAGTTAAAGGAAAAACTAGTGAGTCTCATTCTGTGAGTTGGTAGATAGTGGTGGTGATTGCTTAGTATGTGTCTGGTCAGAAATTGTTTAATATGGTAGTCAGGTCTGTTGTTTGGGTTTTTTAATCAGAGTAACTTGAATAGTATAAACGCTCAATTTATAGATCTACTTACAACATACTTCACGCATATATTTTTAAAAATGCTTTATTACTAAGTTGTGGAAGAAGAACTAAGGAAGCAGTTTGAGAAGGTTAGAAACAATCTGATAGCTTGATGCCACGAAAAGGCTAGGTTGTTCTTTGTGTTCCTCCTTCACCAGCTGCACTTGATCTGACTTGTTGGGCTGATCAGGATCCGAAGCCGTAAGAAAATCGTTTGCTTTTTGCTGCTGGATCAGTCTCCTGCCAGCTTGGTGGCCCTGAGTGAGCCACAGGGTGAGTGCCAGCAGCAGAGGTGGTGGCAGGAAGCTGGGCTTCCGTGCTTCTTGTCTGTTAGTTTGATTTTTCAAAACACACTCTTGTCTTTTGGCTTGGGTTTTTTTTTTTTGGTGGAGTGTGGGAATTGTCATGGAAAGGGGTTGCTCTGCTTTCCCCCCCAGTGGATTCCCAGCCCCCCCAGCAGTGATCTGCTCTGGCGATGGTGTGCTTCAGGGGGAGAGAGGCAAAAGCTGTTCCCTCTCTGTGGGATCCATTGCTAAATTGCGTAGCGGGGAGGTGGCAGGAATGTGATGTGAGCGCAATTACACCTTGGGTAAATCATGCTGTAGGTTTGAGGATGTGGGGCTGCAGCTTTCCTTAAGAAAACAAGTGGAAATACATAATTTTATAGGAATTTAGGATTTAAAAAATACTAATGGCTTTATTTGCCAGTATCATACATTAAGTAACTGAAACGTGTAACTTGGATTCCCGTGAGGAAAGCCTGGATCTCGGAAGTGCAAAGAACACATGGTCCTCACATACGTACCTTACAGCTGTTTCTGTCCATGGAAACCTTTTCTGTCTACTGTCCCCCAAATAATCCTGCTGCCCTGACATTCCCTGTCTGTAACACATCTTTATGAGTGGGCTTAAAAATGTCATCCCTACAGCATTACCCATTGTTTTCAGTATGCTTTGAGTATGGAAAGAAGAATTTGGAAACGCACAAGCCTGGACTTCAGGGCCTCTACCTGAATTCCAATAATGCCCAGTGTTGGCAATGATCAAGGGATCTGGTGACTTTTAAAATGTACACTTCACAATTTCAAGGTTAGAATGAAATGGTTCTTTAATAGTGAACACCAGTCTTGATCTGCTTACCAGCAGCGTTTGAGTACAGGGAGGATAAAGAAGTCTGTTTTTTCTTCTTTTTTCTCCCAAATGTCATTGCAGGAGCCTACTTTGGCATTTAAAAAAAAAAAAAACAAAATTCACAAAGCAAAAGAGCAAAAATGAGGAAAAGAAAATGTATTGAGAACAACAAAATAAGCGAGTAGAAACTCTCCAATTTCAGTGAGCTGTGGTAGTGGCTTGTACGAACCCTCCATATGTGTCAGTATAATGGGACATAAACTGATTTTAGGGTGATGCAGGCTCCTGGTGTTGGAAATTTTAGGTAGGGAGGATTTCCTGGGGCTTGGGGAAGGTTCTGGCTTTGAAATTTTGGGGTTTATGACCAGTCTCCGTAATATGCGGAGCAGGTGAGGTGCCAGGAATTCCTTTGGGGCTGGAGGTAATAAAGAAGTGGCGCAATCCTGTGAAGTGTGGTAGATTGAAGAGAGAGGTTTCAAAGAATGATGATCTGGAAACAAAAATGTGGATGTTTAAAAACTGGCAAATGCTGTAAAGTCCAAAAGAGCTGAATGACTATAAGACAGCTGTTTAATTTTCTGTTTTAGATAGATATACATTTTGGTTCATATCACAGGTGTCGGGCTTCTACATCTATCTTAACATGATAGCAAAGATTGTTCTAAAAGCAGATCAAATAGATGAAGACTTCAGTCATTTGCTTATGCTGATATAATTTCTCTACTGATTTCTCCAAAGCTGCTTAACTTGTAAAAACTAAGAAGCTGTATGGGGTATTTTTATGGGCAAAATTCTCCCTGCTGCTTCCCTCCCGTCATGCATTTCTCGGGTACTTCTCAGTATCAGACCACCTCTATTTCCACATGATTCCTTCTGTCTTGCCTGATTCTGCCAAGAGGGTTAAGTTTCATGGACACAAGTCTTTTTATCCAAATGCAGAACAGCCTCAGTTTTGGTTTTAGGCCCTTCCTTAACCTCGCCTTGTCTAACTATTTTAAAAAGAGCTGAAGACTTCTTACAACTGAATGGATGCGTTAACTCAGAACTCATGTCTGTGGGTTGTTTTCTTTTGAAGGTAATAACGCGTTTAGGTTAAATGTGTTCTTTGTAACCTAAGTTAGTTCTCAGTATTTGCACTGCCCTTTGCAGGGTTAATGTGTGAGGTGGCCATAGTTTAGAACCCCTCCTGAAATATTTTGAGGGAGAAGAATATGACCTTGATTCTCTTGCTTTTGATATTAATTGAAAGTCTGCTTTATCCTGCGAGTTGTGTCCCACCCCGTCCCCACAGCGGTGTATGGGAGGCAATTGTAAAGGGGTACACTTGAAGTTGTTTGGAAGTGGTTTAAGCGTGATTAAATTTTGGTTTAGCAAATTAATTTCTGAATGCCTAATATGGAATGCCCATTAGGCTGAATATTCAGGTTTAAGAGAAGCCACAAAGGTAAATCAGATGATTTTTGAAAACAGTCTGGTACTCCGGTGTCATTAGCGAGCATTCTTGATCAGAATTGGCATAAAATCAAGAAATGTTTGGTTTTAGGGAAAAAATAGAATTCTGCTGCTAAATTTTAAATGTTCTTTAATATCTTGAAATGAAGATTACCTTCTGTTGTGTTCAAACTAAGTGTTTAAGCCATGAGACTGAAGTTAAGCTTTATAGTGATTTAAAAAAAACTCCAACTAATTAGCATTGTAGACTGTGTTATGACCAAAGAAGATTACAAGTAAATAACAGAGTAGATGGGGCATTATTTTAGAACAGTGTTTGAGTGTGTTATGCAGAATTGCATTTTCGGTTGATGGGAAACTATGACTTGTTTGGAAGTGTGAGGCCTGCGTATGTGATGACACTCGTGCAGGTGGAGTAGGTGGGTGTGTGCTCATAAACCTTCAAGCTAGAGGTCCTAAATGGTAAGAAATGTCACCAAAAGTAACATAATTGCAAGTCCTTGAAAGACCAACCGCCCTGTGCTTTCTGCATTTGAGGAGCACATCCGTTAGTCATCTCTGGCGCAGTAGGGACCTTGCTTAAGTGACTTCTTGTTGATTTTGTCTAAGTATGTGGTTGACAGTACAAAGTATTTTGAGTTTCCTAATGCTAGAATTCATTAGTAGATACTCAGTACATTTGCTCTTAAATACAGGCATAAATAGCGAATTCAGTTACTTAGTATTAAGTTAAACTGAATTGACTGAATCTGTTTATAAAATTGTAGGGCATTTGGTAGATTCAATTCTTGAACTGCATACATAGTAAAAGTCCACAAAACATTTTTTTTCTAGTTTCAGTTTTGGCACTAGATTTTATCCTGGAGTTTTTAAATATTCTTCATCCTGTTCTTTTTCTATTAAGGTTAATGTTGAAGAAGGAAAATGCGGAAGTCGCCATTTGACGAGTTTTATAAATGAGAATTATTTGAAGCTCAGGAATAAGTGAAGCTGAAATTTGAAAAAAAAGAAAGTGAATGCATGCTAATTATCAGACCAGAAGTCCCACTTGTAGAATATTGAGCAATTTGTGTGAAGTGGGGAAGATGAAAGAAGTCAGAATTTGAAACGGAAGAATGAAGAAAAGGAATAAAAATGAAGTTAAGATAAGAAGTAATCTGGAATCTGAAAGCACTACGCTAAGTAATTACTAGTCTGTTTATGTGTCCCTGTATATTTTGCTAAACATGCATGCATTATCTGTTTAATAGCAAAAGTATATGCAGGGTAAAGAAGTGTCTACCAGGGAAAAAAAAAAATCTTAAAAATCTAGGCAGTTCTAATGCCAACTGCCCGGACACATAGATATGAATTTTTACCATATATTTCACTGGAGCTTGTTTACAGACCTTAGGTAAAAGAGAAATTGTGTACAAATTAGGCTTTCAATATCTGCGTGCAGGAATCCCGTTCTGCTTCCAGAAGCGGAAGTGCTCATGGGTCTGGCAAGTCGGGGAGGCACACCCCTGCAAGATCTCGATCTAAGGAGGATTCCAGGCGTTCCAGGTCAAAATCTAGATCCAGGTCTGAATCCAGGTGAGTTTACTTCTTTTACCTCTTCCTCCTCTTCGCAAGTCAGATGGCTATGTCAGAGGGGAACAGAAAGACCAGTTTATCCCAGTTCTGTTTCCAGAGATAACTGGTGATCTGCGGACAGTGAATATACAAAGGGGCATGCATGATTTCAGGATTTGAAAAGCTAAACTATCAAGGCAGATCTTTTTGCAGCTTTTTCTAAGAGGTGTTCGGCTACATAGGCTTGTATCTTGACACAGCTTGGAAGTGGCCTGCCTTTTAAGTCTTAAAATAATGGCTAGTTTCTGAGCATAAAGCATTAGGAACTTTAAATCTTAGTTTTTCTGTGCATTAAAAGAAATAGGTGCATGAGCAGACATTCCATTTTAGGTCACATTAACGTATTACATTTTCTCACTGGAAGCAATGATGTTACTGGAGTAGTTAATGGTATATTCTGTGAAAAAGAAACAATAGAGATAAATACGAATTTCGAGACATCTGTCTGACTTTTAAAAAATATATTAATTCAATTTGAAAATTAACAGGCTGGAAGGTTTTGAAGATTGGTAGGCTTTCCAAGCTCTCAAAAAAAGCTGTGGGGAAAGTAGCTTGCTTATTTTGTATTTGTTATGTGGCAACACAAATGTACACTATGAAAATGCCTTTTCCACCGTATTACCTATCCTTATACTCATCTGCTAAACAAGCTGAGGCATGAAATATGCTGGTAGTCTAAAAATAAGATGATAAGCATCACTGGTAGCCACTTTACATTGGCTTTACCAGGTGTGTTGTGCAAGAGGTACATTTTTAATAAAGAGTGAAAAGAGAGGGAACAAAACCTGTAAATTATGTCATTTTCTTAAGAGTGCTGAATACAGAAATAAATGTGTTGATAGTTCCTTTACTCATTTTTAAATGTTCAGGTTAAAAAAAAGTGGCTTTCAGCAGTCGAGCTTCCAGTTGAGCTGTTCACAGTATACTTTTTATGTGTATAAGCAACGAATTAGGCTCGAGGGAGGGATGACAAGTCTGGAAGACATTGTGCTATTAGCAATTACCCATGATGGAAAAAGCTATGAAATACTGTGTTTAGGTCTCCTTGCTGCATCAAAGTGATCCGTTTGAAAGGCTTTTGTGAGAAGGAAAATACTTCAGAAATTTTGACGGCAGAGGATTTGGCTTGTTTTATCTGTGGACTACAGGCATAAGTCTCAAATCATGGACTTGGCAACCCCTATAGTGCAACAATACGTCAAATTAAATGAATAAATATTTCATTGAGTAATATCGCCTCAGAGAGTTCTGAAATTGGAGTGACCTCCAGAATTGCTAGCAGTAAGGGATGCACAGGACAACTTGGTAAGGGTCCAGTCCAAAACCCTGCTTCAAGCTCTGGGCTCAGACCATGTTCTCAGGGCTTAATCCAGTTGTGTTTTAAAAATTTTAGAGGATGGAGACTGCACACGCTTTTGAAGAACCTTTTACTTTTAAAATAAGCAGCAAGTCATGACCCATCCCAGCGTGTCCTACTGCACCTTGCCCATAACCCTGAGGGGTTCCATACTTTCAAGGCACATGTTTCTCACTTGCAGGATAACTAGTATTATGTAAGAATACAATCAGAAATTGTGTAAGATGCTGAAAGAAGCAAATACAAGATCTAGAATTTACGAGAAACCTGGAAAATTATTTACTTTTACAATAAACCAGCCTTTAAATGATACTCTGGCAACTGTTTACTTTTTGATGAACAAAAGTAGAAGATCATGACTACCGTGGCTTCCTGAGCATTTAACAGCTGTCTTGAAAATGCCTATGACTGGAAATACTGGAAGTGTATTGCAGAGTTAGAGTGTGTTCATTAGCAGATTTCAGCAGAATTGTGTCAAGGCACATTTAGAAGCAGCATACTTATGTCTGTTTTCAGTGCTGTCACATGTTTGGATGTGATCATGAGCAGGTCTTCTAACTCTGGCTCTCACCAGAGAAAAAACCTTATGAGAACATTCTCATGTCTCATGACAACTATTTCTTGATAGTTTCTGTTGCAAATGTATTTTTGAATTACCAGCTTTATAAATTAAACTTTGATTTGGGAACAAATCTGTGTCCTGGTGTATTTATCAGTTGGGTGTGGATATACTTGATTTTAAAAACCTCCTTTTATTGTCGTTTTCATCAGCAGCATAGCAAGCAATCTTTGGCTGACTCTGTGAAGTTTATAAACAGTTCTTAACAAAGGAATAGGATTTTCAGCTGTGATGGCTTTGCAGAAAAGAATAATGTCAGTATGGCATTTAAGGCAGCAATATAAGCAGTGCATATTAAAAATAAGCCTTGTTCTTTCGCATAATAGATTGCCTGTTTTAGAAGTGTCCAGCTTTTGTTCAGTGTAATGGGTGCATTCTGTAGCCTGGACCATTACTTCTATGTTAGCCTTAAGTTGATTTTTTCCCATGTCAGTGATTGAAGTGTAGCTGTATGCATGTGTTGAACTTTTTTTTAAATTATTATTATTTATTTCTTTACTGTCTTCCCCACATCAGGGAAGTTCTCTCTTTTTTTTGGCTTTCTGTTGCCAAAAATAGGGTATTCCTTATAAATACGTAGTCAGAAGTGGTTTAATGGGACATGCTGAAGTCAGTTCTCCTGGACATCTATATGTACTTCAGGTTGAGGAAGACAGGACTTAGCTGGCTCACTTCTGATGAGGTTGAAGGCATTTTTTTAAGGAGGTCTGTACTGTACAGAGTGTATATTGTGCAGTTTGGCTGTTTGGTGACACTTAGTGAGAAATTCCGACTGTGGAAGAAGCTGTTAAATGCTCAGGAGTTCAAGCGAAGAGCTTCATTCACACCAGTGTAGTGGTGGTGACAAAGTGAAACATGGTTGTTCAACAGTGGCAGCATATGATCTCGGTCAGTACTCGCTACTGGGCTTCCACAGACTAGAGGAAGGACATTTAAGACACAAAAAGAGTCTGAAGATTAACAATTTATGACTAAGAGCCTTTGAATATTAAACTGTTCAATGCACTTCTTAGCCTTGCAGCAATTTTCTTTGCAGTTGCGCAGAATGCAGATTACTCAGTGACTGCCAGCAGCAGGCCAGGCTCAGGTGCAGTATTGCAGCTTAAGCACCTGCCCAGCTTTACAACTAAGGAGGGCTGAGGGTTTAGCAGAAGGAATCGAAGTGTCTCAGGACCTCACCTTCACAGGCTTAGTATTGTCAGAAAACATTTCTGGAACTGGTCTGAGGAGGCCTGTGCTGAAATCAGTGAGCAGTTACACCTTTACCGCAGTACATTGAAGTGTGAACATGTAAACATTCATGAACAGCTAATGTTAAATAACTGCTGAAATACCAGAAGGCAGAAAAGCCTCCTACAGCTTGATTTCTTCATTTGTGTTCAGCTCTGTTTCAGGGGCATTTGCCAGACTCCTGTGCTTGTAATTATACATTGTGTAAAAAGCGTATTTGCTTTTCTGAGTGCTAGATGAAGCAGAAGTGTGCACCTTTGCAATCGTACATGTTTTGTTAATTCATATTTACTCCTGTTCCCTTTTTCTATTAAGCTTTTACAAGAAAGCCACCCCAGCTATTTTTACTTTATTGGTGTGAGTATTCCAAGTATATACTCTGTCAAACCAAGGTAGCCTTGTTAGAGAAAGTTAAAAGCTATTGGGGAAATAGGGAGAAGTTCTTTACACTGAGAGTGGTGAGACACTGGCCCAGGTTGCCCAGAGAGTGGGTGGAGGCCCCATCCCTGGAGACATTCAAGGCCAGGCTGGATGAGAGTCTGAGCAACCTGAGCTAGTTAAAGCTGTCCCTGCTCACTGCAGGGGGTTGGACTAGATGACCTTTAGAGGGCCCTTCCAACCCAACACATTCTATGAATTAAAAGCTAACTGAAAGGGAAGGTGAGGTTCCTGTTCTGCAGTAGGAATGCTTTGAGAGCATGTGCAGTAATCTGAATGCGAAGACTTAGAACACAGTCCTTGAGAGTAGTGACTAAATTTATTACAGCTGAATCATGTGGTACTGCAGGTTTTAAGAAAATGGTTATTTGGGCTTTTTGTTTGTGAATCTCTGACATATTTTTGAAGGATTAAAAAACCTCAAACAAACCTAGCACTGTACCTTTTTTTTTCCTCAGATCTAGATCAAGGAGGAGTTCCCGTAGACACTACACAAGATCACGCTCTCGTTCCCGCTCTCATAGGAGATCCAGAAGTAGGTCTTACAGCCGGGATTATCGGCGACGACACAGTCACAGCCATTCACCCATGTCTACTCGCAGACGTCATATTGGAAACAGGGTATGTCTGTTAGAAAAGGGGATGACTCATGCATAGTCTTGCATACATCCTAATATCACTGAATTAGTTCATTGAGGTTTTCCAGAAAAACATTCTGCTTCCTGCTCAGGTCTATTTAAAAGATACAGTTGAGGTTAATTGTCATGTGGCTTTTGCTAAGCTGTAGATCTCCGTAAGTTTGCTTGGGATGATGGGGTGGGGTGTCTTGTTTGTCTGTTTGGTTTTTATCGGATGGTTTTAGAAGTGCGTCCAGTGCAGACTTGTTGCATACCTGCTATAATAAATGACCGAATGTATGCCGTGAAGGATGGGGGTAGAATTAGGAGGGAGAAGCATTTTTTATTTTTTAATTGGAAAGCCTAGAAAACAAATACTTTATTAAAAGCTGTTTTGATGGTGTCTTTATTAAACAAGCCTGCAAACCATCTTGCTTTTAGCTGCTTTACAGGCTCAGGTGGCTGAGTGCAATTTGATTTGTGTTAAAGTAGCAGGGCGGGAATTGGTAACTAAAATAGACGAAGATGTGATCCAGGCCTCTTGTGTGTGTATGTATCATTCCACATCCAACAGTATACAGTGCCTATTATGTGCTGTAACTGTAGTTTGTACAGTACCCTGAGAAATGCAAAGTATTTTTGTGAAAGGAGGCTCATGTGTCCGTAGGTTTGATTGTAATAGAGTCTTGGCAAGTTAACCCAGCCTGAACCTCAGTAGCATATTTCTGTTGTTTTGTCTTGAAGCTCTGACAGTCACACCTTGTGAAATAACTGCAACTACAAGCAATTTTATTCTAAATTCTTATCTATCTGTCCCATTCTGCAGGCAAATCCTGACCCAAATTGCTGTCTTGGCGTGTTTGGGTTGAGTCTGTACACCACAGAAAGAGACCTGAGAGAAGTTTTCTCCAAGTATGGCCCAATTGCTGATGTTTCCATTGTATACGATCAGCAGTCTCGGCGTTCAAGAGGATTTGCGTTTGTGTACTTTGAAAATGTTGAGGATGCTAAGGAAGTAGGTTGGGGTATAGAATGTATGGTGTGTTTGCTGGGATGTATATGCCGTAAGGGGATATAGCCTCAGAAAGCTCGCTTTAAAATGATGTAGGAGCCTTTAAAGTTAATTCCTTTTGACTATATGAAACAGTCATAATGCAAGCTAGTTCACAGTATCTTATCTTCCCTGCCTTCTCAGGGGCTAAAATAAAGCTTGGCACCTTATAGTAAATGTCAGTGTCTCAGTTCAAAAGATAGCTACTGTGTACTAGAGGTCCATGAACACTGGTCCCTGTGCAGGCTGAGCTGTTGTGTAATTCACAAAAGCAAACTTTGGGCTAGCCATAGCACAAACCACACCAGCAAGGAAAAGAAAATAGAAGCATGGGCTCTCTTGTTTTAATTAGGAGATGAGCGTTCCTTCCTAACTCCGCATGTGATCTTGTATTTAATAACAGGCATGTTCAGTGGGGAACAGATGGCCATTTCTGAGCTCCCTATAAGAGTGCTAACATGCATTCTGCTGACTTCTAGTGCTTCAATCTGAAAGGGGCAGGGGGAAATCTTTTCTGAAAACAAAAGGCCAGGCTGTACGTGGCTTCCTGGTGCCTGCGCATGTCTATGGGAAACTCTCATGAATACAGTAAATTGAAGCAGTGTCAATACCATATAACAAATTACAAGATTTTTGCTGACAAAGTGCTCCAGAATGAACAGGGAATTCTATACTTGCCAGGTATAGAATTCTACACTCCAGTCAGCCCTTGGAGAGCAGTGTGCTTGTGGGCTGTAATTAGGCTTATATTCTGGATACATTCCATTACTTAAAGTCTCTAGTGTCATCATTCCCAAGTTTGGCATGAAGGCCTCCATGGTTGGTTGGAGCTTTGGATGTTGATCCTGCTGCTTGTCAGAAAAACAATGGTTTTGGATTTTTACTCCAGGTTTAGTTATGACTCAGATATTATTATATTCAGGGTTGTGGTAGGTTTGAGGATGTTTTGGAGGAAAAAAACCTGGGAATACTGGGGTATTCTTTCGTTAACATGTCAATACTTTGGTTCGTGTTGTCTGCTGGAGTAGTTACATGTCCCTACGTTAACATGATTAAGAGGAACCTTTGAAAATGCTTGTAATAGAGGTACAGAAGCAATTGTTAAATTATCCTTTCAGGCTTTTTATGCAATATAAGTCACATTTTAAGTGGTTACTGAAGCTTATATCCAGCTGGTCTAGAATGTCTTACAGTTTATTTTTGGTGTTATGTATAAGGCATAAGTGTCACATAGGCGTGCATGCTAACAGCCATTTTAGGACTTCTCTTAATACTTGAAGCAGTGGTTAGAGACTTGTGTTGGTAATAAAGTTCATATTTACAGCTGTGTTTTATCACTCTAGGCAAAGGAACGTGCCAATGGAATGGAGCTGGATGGAAGAAGGATCCGAGTAGACTTCTCCATAACAAAAAGACCTCACACGCCTACCCCTGGAATCTATATGGGAAGACCCACATAGTAAGTTACCTGTGTGGGGTTTTTTTTCCAAACCATTATGGGATAGGATTAATTATATTATGCTTTGTTAAAAACATTCTGTATCCCTTCTAAGAGACCTGATTCTCAGTGGTTTTTCCTTAACAAGAGCTGTGCTAACGCTGATGTGTTTGTCTGGCAAGGCTTCTGAAAACTAAAAAACTCAACTGATAAAGGAGGCTCTTAAGAAATTTAAAAAAAAAAAAAAGACTACTTGTGGACAGCCATCAGTAATAATAATACCTATCCCTTCCAGCTCTTTGGATAGGAGGAGTTAATTTATACAGAACTTGTCAGTGACTGATCTAGGGTCAGCCTGGATTACAGCAAGCAGACACCAGGGTTCCTTTGTTATGCAGCCCAGCCATGAGCTAGCTAAACACTTAAATAAGCCTACAGTAAGATTTTGTTTTGACAATTTCTATAGTATTTTGAGTTGTTGTCCTGTGTACCTTCAAATATTAATTTGCAAGCTTGGGTTTTCGAGTGTGGATTAACAAATACTAGTTGAGCAGCTGCATGGCACAGTTTGCCCTATCCATAGAGTACACTTTAAAGTTGCCAAGAGTATAAATTGTTTTCCCAGGACTTTTCAGCTAAGCTACAGCTGGTTATGTAGTTGGTATTGTGTTGAGACTGCAGGTTATCTCTTTTAATGGGAAAATCCTTCCAAAAGGAGCTTTCTGAGAGTTAAAAGTTGCACAGAATGGAATTTCTTACGTGCATGTGATATCAAAAGGTTAAGAGGTTTCAGACCAAGGAGGAAAGTAGCTGCCTTAAAGTTCAAGCATTTCAAAAAGCAATTATTTAAGTAGTTCTGTTCCCATCTGCACTGATGGGAAAGTAGGAGTGCTCACAATCATTTCGACTGTGGGGACGCGAGGTAATAATATAACCCAGTTAAAATGGTGTATACTTGACTGATTATATGCCTACTGAAAAGCACTGCAAACAATATTAATGCTTTATATTTTATTAAATTTAATTCTCTTTTACAACTTGCAGTGGCAGCTCACGACGACGAGATTACTATGACAGAGGGTATGATAGAGGGTATGATGATCGTGACTATTACAGCAGATCATACAGGTGAGGCAATATTTGTAATAGTCTACTGCTTTTTAAACTGTGCTTTCTCATCTACATTTCTACTTCTTACATGTGTTACGCAGTTCATCCTACATAGGTACGCCAAAACATTTTTGCACTCGCTGTCATTCTGGAAAATTACTGTGAAATCCTCCCCAAACGAACTGCTCAGTACCAATCAGATTGGTCAGACTGAGAAATGCTTTGTGGTGTTTAACCTGTGGCGTGAGTTGGTCCTTAATGTTTTGGTTTTTCAATCTGCATTAAGTTTTGAAAAATGAAGTGTGTTCTCCATACTGTCATTTTAAAAGAATCTTTTGCTGGCTCATCTATTAGCATTGAAATGGTGGGAATACAGGTGCAGATCTAATATTTGAGTTGGTGTTATAGTGGCACTTTACACTTTGAGCACGGTGTAGTAGCCAACAAGTGGGAAATTTCAGTGGTCACCAGTATCCCCTACTAATAATTATGGCACCTCAAATGTTACAAAAAACAAGGAATCAGGGATTGGAACTTGACCTTTTCTGTATTGGACGTTTGCATGAAAAAGCTTTTTTAACATACTTTGTCAGATTGGATGTCTGTGTTTTGCTTGAAGGATTCACACCTATTTACGACTGTCTTCAGTCTAAACTTGTGTGTTCGCCAGCATAGTAGTTAGCTGGCAATTCAGGTGGCAATATGTGTTGGTAGAGGGGTAGTAAAGTTGATAGAAAATCTGGCGAAAACATGGTTGGTATGTAATTGGTTTTGGAGATAGAGCAAGTTTGTCTTCTGTATTTTCCATTAAGAGTGACAACAAGACTTGTCCCCTGTGAAATCCTCGCAATTTCTGGGACACTATTAACTTGCACACAAAGATAAGAGTTTTTTCTGCCTGCAATTACCAAAAAGTTCCTGTAGTAGACAGATTCTATAGTAGTTCTTCCTAAGTGGTTTGCAAAGCTTAAATGCATCAGCAATGGGTGGATTTATGATTGTTCCCTTGTGGCAACCATGTATTCATGGAAACAGATTAATTCAAATTGCATTATCACATTACAGCTCAAAGACAAAGGAAATAATAAATGCTATGATCTTGGCTTTCAGTGTACTCTTCTGTTGCTTCTAGGTATAGAAGGAAATACCATCTTTGCGCCTACAATGATAACTGTATGGTCATTGGCAGTGACTGAGCGCAGCTGTCTCCTCCTTCCCCTCCTACTTTCGGACACTCTTTATTCCAGCCCGGCCTGTTGGGTTTGCTTACAGTCTGTTTCGCACACCCCCCCTGCCTTGCTGTTATCACTTAAATCAGGTGCCTTGCTTCCACAGTGCTTAAATGGTGCTGTAGACAGAGAGGGGATCGAGGTGCTCCACGCCATCACGGTGAACGCATGTCTGGGAGCGTTCCACTCGCATTTCTGGGAAGCAGTCATTAGAGTAGATCTCTGCCTGCAGTGTTCCATTTTCTTGAAACATCAGTGATTTTGAAGGTTCTGGAGAACTATAGCAGCTAAAGTCTGACGTTGATACTGGGCATGCAAGAACCAGGATGTGTTGGGTTTCGCTTTGCCAGCACTTGCAGGGTTTCAGATGTTGTAGATGGCTCTTTGACCAAACTGCCCGTTTGTTTCAGACAGAGCACAAGGTGCAAAACCTTGTTTGGGATTGTTAACATAGCTTCAGCTCACATAATGTACTGAAAGTAATTAACTCAAGTCTAGTGGGTAAATTAAGTGAAGCTTGCCAAAGTTTTGGGGAACAGGAAAGACTTTGAACATAGCCTACTATGGAGTCTGTTAGTGGTGCTGCTAGCTTGTTTCTCCCAGTTTCCGTTTCTTTGTATAGGGTTCTGATGTAAACAAAATGGCAAAAGCACTTAAGGACTAGCAAAAGATGTGGGGCTAATGCACTGTTTGGTAAGGGTTTTACACCATTGGTCTTTCTTGCATTTTTTCATAGTACAGATTCCCTTATTCTTTCACAAAGGGTCAATCAGGGGTACTTGTGGTCCTTGAAATCTGTTGTTTATTACTTGCATGTTGTTAAAATGTAATTTAGTCCTTGTTTAGACCTTAACTCTTTACTGCTTGAAGTGTTCTCTTTCTTACCTGATAGTGAGCAGTGGGTCAGATGTTTGTAAAACGTTATCAGACGTAGTTACGTCAGTTCTAGGTGCGTGCTAGTGAGAATAGTTGTAGACTGGTAGTGACTCGTAAGAGGAGGTGTGAGCCTGACCGCTTCAGGCAGTGTACTCCTCTGAGTGTAATGTGTTGGAATTCCTGGCTATGCTTTGGGACAGCTCTGTGGGGCAGTCATGCTGGGAGATGTTCTGACCTTCATACATGCTCTCCTATCCTGTATCTGTTGTGAACTAGGGCTTTGGGCTGGAATACTCAGGATGTCGACCGTTCAGCAAGGGTGATTTCCATTTCCTATCTTAAAAAAGGAAAGAAGGAGGCAGGGAACACCACAAAACCCCACACCCCGATGTTTTAAAGCTCACTCCAGAACCTTTATAATGTCTTCATAGCAGATACTGAGAAAGTAAGCCACAAATGGTTTGTGTGTGGCTACTTTAAAAGTATTGTGGTATATTGGTCATTTGAGGGAGAGAGAAGAATAGTGTTGTGTATGGCAGGAGTGCTTCCTTGAGGAAGGGAAAGTTAGAATTGTTAAAGATGCAGTAGAGCATTGCATACTAGTACTCCACCCTCGAAAACCAATTGGTAACAATTACTTTGCTTTCCTTGCCCTCTGTGCAGTGAAGCCTTAAGGGAAATACAATTTCAGATGGGAATTGTAATGTTAAAACTTCAATTTTTCTTCACTGCTGTGGGATGCTTACTCTTGGCTGGAAAAGTATCTGTAACCTGGAGAATAACATCAAAAAACCTCAAATTGCACACAATCTATCTACCAAATGGAGAATTTTATTAAAATAAATAAAAAAGGAGACCTGCTGATTAAAAGTCTGATGCAGTTTTTGGGGGAACTTTGTCCTTCATATGATTTACAGCCTTTTTGAGCTGCTGTGAGGCCTCCGTGGCAGCGACTCTTCCATAATCCACACTTGATTTAGTCTCCTCCTGGTAATGCTTTACTATATCTAAATCTGTAGAAGTACCAGCCCAACCACTTACTATTCTTAAATATTATAACATATTGTTTCAGTTCTACACAGCTTCTATATAAGGAGAAGTTAAATGTCAGTTCTTAAATGTCCTTCTTTAAACATTATTGTGAAATGTTAAAATGAGTGTGTGGGGTTTTCTCCCTGCCTCCACCTCGGAATCAAATTTTTCCTCAAGACGGTGAATTGATCTTGCTACTTTAAAAAAAAAAGTTGCTTGCCTCAAGTGGGTAAGCATCTGAGAACAGAAATGGTCTCAGAAGCAGAGGCTATGTAATGATCTTAAAATGCTGCTCGTTTGAGAGTATGACATTGTAAAATACAGTATTAGTCAGCTGGAACGTGAGTCCTCTTTAACTGCTCAGTGACCAAGTTTAGCCAACTCATTCCAGGAATACATAAAACAATGGTAATGAAGTAACTTAGCATTATCCACTGTAGGAGCCAATGTGTCTTTGTCTTCATGCCGTTTTCCTGTACTTGATGATGCATTTTACTTGTGCAATAAACTTTTTGTTTATTTTTAAAATTCTCAAAAGCTATTCTGCTTTTGTATTTGCAGAGGAGGTGGCGGTGGCGGAGGAGGAGGATGGAGAGCTGTTCAAGACAGGGATCAGTTTTACAGGTATGGCAGGAAATCTTTCAGTGACTGGTCAACAGTGGAAATACTCTCACAGAAGCTATTATTTTAACTGTGTTCTGTGAATCGTGGCTAGGATATCTTTAAACACTGACATAAACGGGGTTGAAGCTGAGCATCTGCAGCTCCTCAGTGAGCAGCACAGTTCAATTCAAAGGCTCCCTAATTGCCATGTAAAAGGGTGAGGTTAATATAGGGACAGGTTAGTGCAGCTTTGCATAGGAAATACTTGTGACTTATGCCAAGAAATTGTCCTGAATGTTTGGGGATACATATATTTCTTTATTCATTAGAAGATAAGTGGAATTAAGCAAGGAAATGCAAAACTTAAGAGTGCCTGGATTGTTGGGTGGTTTGGGTGGAGTTGGTTATAGCAGGGACTGCTACTCAAATCAATGCTTCCTCTTGGAACAAATAATTCAGATTCACAGTTAAGTGGTGATTTGGCTTACACTGCATGTTTGGGATGCTCTTGGCATAACACTGAAGTCACAGGTGGTCAAATCGTGAATGCAAGAGAGCTTTTTTTTTTTATTAGTCCAAACTAATATTACTCTGACCTGGTAACAAAAAGAGTATTAAGAAAATTCAAATTTTTGCTTTGTTATCTAGTAGAGATGTTGAGTTTTTTATGCGCTCATTAGCTTTCCCAAGTACACTCTTGACACCAGGTTAGGGTTAGAGGTATCAGCATAAGGCTCCTGCCACTCCTCTGCCACAGGCTTTAACGAAGGGATTGTTTCTGTTGCCCTCTTCCACAGGAGGAGATCACCATCCCCTTACTACAGTCGAGGGGGCTACAGGTCTCGATCCAGATCCCGGTCCTATTCACCTCGTAAGTAGACGTCGCATGTCAAAAGCAAATTTCCACTTTGCCTGAACTTCTTCTGAGGTTTTGCATCCATAGACTATTTGACTTCAGCGTGGTGGTTATTATTTTTTGAACCACAGTTCCCTTTAATGTTTCATTGGGCAACTGGTAACCTTGAGGACAGAGCAAACATTTAGTTTGCAAAAAAACCCACTAGGTAATATTGCTTGGTTTTTTTTAAAAAAAAAAAGTCTGAGGTACCATTTCTTTCCCTGAAACCCTGTCAAAACAGGAGTTTATAGTATGCCAAGAGTTTGGTTACCTCTAGGACAGCAGGGCCGAATTCCCAAGCCTTGCACCTTCTAACACTGAAACTACATTTCCCAACATAACTTGCTAAAGAGGAGGTTAACTTGATCTGAGGTTCAAATAGTGCTTTTTAAATTTTTTCTGACTTGCTTATTTGTATAGAAGATAAAGCTGCATTTTGATGGTAGAAAGTTAAGAAAACACAGTAGCGTTCTTAGTGTATTCCTAATGTGAGTGAGTGAATAGGTTGTATTCTCAGTCTGTGTCCAAATGGAAACAAGCGTAACTGCTGTTACTGCTGGGTAGGGAAAAGTTACACTCTGAATTCTCCTTGTGCACAGAAATGTCAGCCCTGGGCGTGATGGGAATTGGATTTTTTCTACCCAAAGGAATGTACTGGCTGGACTTGGTTACAGACAAGCCATAAGGCTCTCAAATTCCACATAGTTTGAGGGGTAGCAGTGAATTTAAACAAAATTCTTTAAAATATGGCAATCCTTGAAAGCCTCATAACATATATATATATATTGTTGTGTTTTTTTTTCAGGTCGCTATTAAAGCATGACATGCAGAGGAATTCCTAGCTACAGCCTTTGAGTTGAAATTGCAAGTTTGTGGACAATACTTTTATTGTCTCTTCTGTTTAAACAAGTGAACAGTGCCTAGTGAATAGGTGACTTTTACACCTTTTATGAAGACTACTTCTGTGATGTTCAATGCTGTTTCATTCTGCATATTTGTGTAGTTTGGTGCTTTGTTTCAAGTTGTGTTTTGAAAGGAATATGTTTTGCATGTATTTTTTTAGTCTCAATTTTGACTCCTGAAAGGTTTCTATTGTAAAGACAAACTGTTCAGTTAGTTTTTTCTACTGATTCCAAGGTATTCTGAAGATCAAAAACCTGTGTAAAACGCTTTCAAACAGTAAAAAAAAAAAAAAAAAGTAGCTTGGTTTTTCTTTCCCTACTTGTGCCTAGTATAAGTTATGGGTTGAAAAGAGACTACACCACTTATGTATTCTGGACTAATGGTTGGAGCCCAGAAGTAAAGTTTACCCTAATGCTGTGTTGCTAGGTAGTTGTTCTCTCAGTGTAGTACTTTCAGGTGTGTAAACCCAGGGCATGGAGAAGTCTGTGTGCGAATTGTAGGAGCGAGACACCTCCTTCAGCAGCACTGTGCATGTGGAGAAGGACTTGCAATAAACTCTTGGTAATGCTGTCGAGCTTGGTAGTGGGTAGGCTGTTGGCAGATTATCAACCTTTAAATAAGGAGAGGGCTTCAGTGGATGTAGGGAACCATACACTTAGAGAAGTCAATGAAATAACATTTAGACCCCTTTGATTTTTCTTATTTCTTCACTGATGATTGTTCCTCTTTTAAAGAGTAACATCTTTATCTGTATACGCAGCTAAAATGCAGTATAACTCCAAATGATGCTTTCCTACCAGCATAGTACTGTTTTGCCTACACAGATTCATGAACTTCATATACTTACAGGAAAATTCTCTCCCAGATTTTAAAGTATTTTTGTCAGACTAGATGTTCCCTCAGCCTTGTGCTGTAGCTGCAATGGCGACCAAGCATGGAGGACCTAGAAAACAAAACAAAGAGGGATAAGGTGCATCTGCCACTCTTCTCTTGGCTTTTGAACACAAGTTCCTCTACTTCTTTCCCTGCATAGCAACTTCCACACTTACTTCATGGTCTAAGAGGACCTGCAGCCTCTTGGCCTTTATTTGATGCTTTCCCTGTGTGGGAATGGGACAGGCAACTGCTCTTGTGCATTTCAGTGACATTTCTTGTCAGTGGCCTCCACCATCTCTTGTCTTACTGCAGTTTTCAGATCTAGGTAGACCTTTGTATGGAGCTTCTCAGTGACTTTACTCTTGAATAATTTCTGATTCTGCTGCGTGTTCATTCAGAGCAGGGTGGAAGGGTAGAGCAGGATGGCACACAGTGTTCCGCAGGCTGGGGAGCCATGGGTTTATGTGGTACCACAATGCTGACTTCTTCCTGAGCAACATCTCGCACTTGTCCTGGTTTGGTTCTCTTAACTCCTACTGAGCTGAAGGTTTTCCTACAGCAACTTCCAGGAGCTTGCAGCAGAGGATGAATGATGAGGAGCCGTCTCCTGCAGCCTTCCTTTTGTTAGAGAATTTAAAACATGGCTGCGTGAGCTGCTGGCACTTGGCTATAAAGAGATGTGCCACCAAAGCCATCACAGGCTGGGATTTAAGTGGTAAGCCTGTTCTACCCCCAAATTTTCATTCAGTGGGAACTACTGTAGTAGTCCTGTCAGCCTCATGAAACCAGAGGGAATCTCAGGGCAAGCGCTTGCGTACTCTGAGCTGCATCCCATTTCTGTTAACAAGAACTGGTCATTGGCTGGCCTGTGAAAGGTAAATGGCACTTAAGGTTCTTCATTAAGTGCTTCTGAAGTCCATTCCTCATTTTTTAAAGCTGGCACTGAATCACTCGTTTTGCTTTTCAGCTGTTGAGTTATGTATCCAGTTTAAAAGTTCTTGGGCAAACACTGTGTAGTGTATCTGTCATACCCCTAGTAAATCTATGCAGTTAGATCTATGATCTAATTATTTTTTTTTAATCTTTGGTTGGAGAGGATGCATCGAGCTTTCCATGTTGGTTTTCAGTGAGAACACTTTTTTTTTTTGTGTAGAAATACTGGTACACTCATTTCTGGACTAAAAAAATCCTGTTCTCTACTGATGCAGGAAAGAAAATGCTTTTCCCTTTTGCTTTCAGAGGCAGTTTGGCAAATTATGTGCGATTGCACAAAGCAAGAGACAGAAGGAATAAGCCCTGCAGAGGGAGGAGGTTGACAGCAGTACACCAGGTAGCTTAGGAAGGTATTGACAAATATCTGGATATATTTTTGCATCCATATCTGTTTTTATGGCCTGGAATGGACAATGGGACTTCAGAGGTCCTGTTTTAACAACCAGCAGCAATGTCCCGTCCCATTTACACATCCCCTATGCTGGGAGCATCCCCAGGTCCCTGACCAGTGTCAGTGTTCTGGGGCCATGGGGCCACCATTTTCCTTGGGAACATCTGCAGAGGTGTTCCCGAGGGTGGTGGAGCTGACCTTTCTCCTCCACAGAGCAGGCAGTCTCTTCGTTCTTTTGACTGTTTTCTTAGTCGTGGTCCTGGGCTTCCTTTGAATCACTCTGCAGGGGCTGGCAAACGCAAAGTCAAGAACGTGTCCTTCAGTAAGCGTCTTTTAGTAAAATCAGGGTTTCGCAACTGGTGGTGCAGTTCCTGGCAGCTGAGTTCATCTGATGGGTGCTTGCTGCCAGAAGAGCATCCTCCCACCCCTGCCCTGCGCAGTGTTACCTGGTACTTGTGGTACTGCATGCTCTGCTCCAGATGAAAACAACCTTTTCCTCCCCGAAGGGCACAACAGGAAAGGGGTCTGCGGTGTCAGTGAGAGGTGCCATGTCAAGCTGCACCCTAAAAATCCATTTTCAAGCTATGTCTCGGGTTTAGGAAAGCATCGGCTCTGGCCCTGCAGTGGGGAGAGCCTTTTGTTTGGGTGTTTCCTGCTGCTGAATCACTCCCAATTGCTTGTTGGTCCAGAAAGAGCCCCTGGTCAGATGCTGCCTGGCGTGTGTCATTCTGCCCCGCTATGCAGGGATGACGGATTGCTATGGTATGTGGTGATCTGATTCACTGCTGGATGTCAGCAGTGGAAGGCAGAAATTTGTCGCAGGGGAGGGGTTCGGTACCCTGAATGTCGGCAGAAATCCCATCAGGGGAGCATCCTCTGCTGCCGCGGCTGTGAGAGCAACATCTGTGAAAGGCCATGCCCTTTGCTGACCTGCTTTCCCGGCAAGAGTGGGACAAATAAAACTTCCAAAGCATGTGGGGGGAAAAAGGAAACCATGTGATGTTTGTGCCCTTTCCCCACCATGTGCAGGTGGAGTTTCCTCCAGGTCAGTTTGTGCCTCCCCTGGTGTGAGAGAAGCTCCAGTCCCTGCCCAATCCTGCAGCATCTCCCCGCTCCCCCCCAACCCTGGGCATGAGGAGGATCCCCGAGGTGGGGGGCATAGCTGGAGGGAGCTGCTGGGCAAGGGCTGGTACTGTCAGGGGTAGATATGATTTTGGAATATTCAGAAAAACATTAAAGGCGGCTTATAGATAAAAATTAACTTGAAATGGGCTCCTAAGAGCGTGTGTAAGATGACAGGGAGGGAGGGATGGAACGGAGAGCACAGGGCTGTGGCTGTCCTGGCACCCCTTGCACAAGCAGTGCAGCAGCTCTCCGCTGAACCTCACCAGTTCCTAAAAACGTTTTTTCCCCAGCAACTCCTTAATTTGGGTTCAAGCAACTTATTTTGTGATTCATGTTTCAGTTGCAGCAGATCAATCGCACGAATGGCAGGGACTCCCGCCCCAATAGAGCTGCTTTCCCAGCCAAGAGTGCTCATCCTTCAATTTTTTCCCTGCTCAGATGTGACGGGTATGGCTCCGTAGGGCTCACTCAAGTGGCCACCTCTGCCCTTCGCTTGGTCCCAGCCATCCTACCTGCAAGATCACCTCAGGAGAGCCAGCAAAACGATGAGCCTGCTGGGAAGGAGCTATTGGGACACCAGGACTGATAGTCTCTGTCCATCGCTCCCATTGTTAAGAACTTCAAGAGTTATTTTTCAGTCATGCTCAGCCCCTGAATGCAGTTATTAATTCAACTACCTGGCCATGCTCGTTACCTTGCATCTCACCATTCACAAGTTTTAAGGCTTGATGACCTGAAAGCTTCTGAAATTCTGTTCAAGTTAGTAGGTTTTTCACTTGTGTTCTAGCAAACGGTGAGCAAAATGATTCTCCCATGGCTTGAAAAGTACAGAAGTGATTCTTTCCACCAAATACTGAATTCTTTTTCTCAACTATGCTGCTTGTGGTGGATAATCTCACCCTACCACAGGGGCTGCCTTAGCTCTCGGTGCTACAGACTGCAGCTGGTTCTGGGATGCTCTTCCCTCATCTCCTGAGCAGTTGCTCTGTTTTCTTGCCTGGGAGGTTTCTAAAAACCGAAAGATGCTTTAAAGAAAGTTCATCAGTGCTTTATCAGAGTTGAATTCAGGGCTGCTTCAGTCTCATGGTGCCTCATCCCTGGCAGGTAAGAGCTGCTCCACCAGCACACGCTGGTCCCTCCCCACAGCACATTGTGGCACACAAAGTCACCTCTGCAACTTGCTTAGAAGAAAAAAAATCAGTCCTTTTATAAAGGAAACAAGTTAATTTGTGGTGGAAGGTTTATTTGAAGCACTTTTTTTCTGGCTCTGCCCCTCCTGTAACATCTCCCCGCAGAGAGTGATGAGTGGTTGCATCCCACCTTGCCCCCAAAACCCATGGGGCAGGGATGGGATGAAGCTCTGCTGAGATTTCTCCTGCGTGATGAATGAGTGAAAAATAGCCTGAGGTATTCAGGAAAAATGGGCAGGGCGGAGAGGCAGGTTCCTCCGGAGCTGGGTAGCTGGGCTTTTTCCACCAGATTAGGACAGTCTTAGAAGCAGAACGGTTAGAGTTGGAAGGGACCTTAAAGCCCACCCAGTGCCCCCCCCTGCCCTGGGCAGGGACACCTCCCACCAGCCCAGGCTGCTCCAAGCCCCGTCCAACCTGGCCTTGAACCCCTCCAGGGATGGGGCAGCCACAGCTTCTCTGGGCAACCTGGGACAGGGGCTCACCCCCCTCACAGCAAAGGATTTCTTCCCAATATCTTGTCTAAATCTCCCCTCTTCCAGTTTGAAGCCATTCCTTCTCATGCTATTGCTACATGCCCTTGTAAAAAGTCTCTCCCCAGCTTTCTTGTAGGTGCCTTTCAGGGGCAGGAAAGGGGCTCTAAGGTCTCTCTGGAGCCTTCTCTTCTTCCAGGCTGAACCCCCCAGCTCTCATCATATCTTCTCAGCCAGTCCCTGGGGAGCAGGGTGAGCAAGTGGTCCAGCTGATTTTCCTCCCACCACATAGCCATTTATAGAATCATTTTTGGTTGGAAAAAATCTTTTAAGCATTATTGAGTCCATCCATCCACCCCTGGGAGCATGCTATAGCCCTGCCGCATTTGGCTGCAAGAGCAGGCGCAGGGTTTTCTTGGCCACTGGCAGAACCACAGCCAGATGTTACGTTTTGCCACCGATGCTTTTGCATCCCCTCCAGCCACCAGGGGATGCCTGCCCTTCCCTGATGCCTGGTGACAGTGGGAGATGGCTTCTCCAGGACGTGTCCCTTGGGATCATCCCCAAGTCCAGCTTGCTGCCAGCCCTGCCAAGCACACCACAACTTCTGGAGCCTCTCTCTCTACTGATGGAAACATGATGTTTTCACCATCTCCTTCCTGCTGGCTTAAGGCAGGACCCACCTTTATCCCATCCCCAACACCCTCTGGGGATGGATGCTTTGGCTGAGGGATCCCCACAGGGATCCCCAAAAGGATCCGTTAACAGGACCCAACCAGTGCCCTGAGCACAGGTCCCAGTAAGACCAACCTATCAGAAAGGGTGACAAAACCTGCTCGATCCTGACCTGCCTGCTGCGGGACAGGCTTACCAAAGGCTTGGGATAAAGCAGAGTTGTGGGCCAACCTGCTTATCCCCAGCTTGGTAGGGATTTGGAAATACCTTGGGCCAGCCCGGGCTGGATGTGGTGGCCCTAGGTGTCTGTCCTGCCTCCTCCCAAAACCCCCAGCCAAGGAATGTCACCACCTCCTCCTGTTCCCCTATCTGATCCACCTAACACTCAGGGGTTTTTTTTTTCCTCATTTCTCCTGGCTTTTCCAAGCAGCCCTTCACACACAGGGGCCAGTTATCTTCTTCTCGTCCAGACTAAACAAACCCTCCTTCAGCCTTCCCTCACTCTCACGTTGTTTTGCTCTTTTTTATCAGTCTCACCGCCGCTTCCCGGACTCGTTCCATATTGGCCTATCTTTTCAGAGAGGAATGATCTCACCACACATCCCACCTGCAGGGCTGCCCTTAGAAGAGGACCTTCTTTTGTACCAGTGCTCTTACATCTTCCTCCCCAAAGCATGTAATTCCTGTGACTGTCTCACCCAGACCAAGACCGGTCCACCAAAACTCTGGGAAAGAGAGTGCCAGCTCCGTAGGGCTGGGAAAACATCTGAAGGAGGTTGTTGAGCTCCTTCTCCAGAGCCAAAAGCCAGGGGTGGGAGGGATGAGATCATGAAGGTAATCACAGGAGACTTCCTACGTTACCTCCAGCCCATGCAGAAGACCAAGTGACGAGTCATAAATGAGCATTGCAACCTGTGAGAACTAATTATTCCAGAAACGTGGAGTTTCTCCTGATGCTTCCCAGTGGCGATGACCCCATGGGATGGAACAGCAGCTCGTCACTGAGGATGAATTACTGATCTGAAGGATGGTAAGCTTTTTTCTGAAAGGATGTTATCAACACATTTCTGCCTAAAAGCACCTCAAAAAGGTGCTGGGGATGGAAGAGCTGGTCCCACTGCCAACCAGCAGCCCAGCAGGAGCCGCGCTGAAAGCGAAGACTAAGAAATTGGAGGAGAAAGGATTCTTCTCCCTTTGCATCATCGCAGTCCAACCACATCTATTTTTGCTACGCGCGTGGCATCAAGCACCCGTCACTGCTATTCCTACTCCATCCAGCACCTCCGCATGACAGGGGAAGGGTGGCAGCGGGATGGAGAGTGGCAGAAGGCAGCGGGGCTTTTAATTGTCCCGCCACACAGCTTAAAATATGGGGAATTAAATCACTGCCCTTCATTCCCCCCCTCCCCCAGTAAAGGATGACGGGCCCTAAGGCACAATGCTCCTTTCCAAGGACACTTGTTCCCTCCCATCGGCTGGTGTTACCTCTGCACCTTAATTTAGTCTCCGGTGGTGGCCCATACACACTCCCATAAAGGTTTGGGTTTGTATTCTCAAGAAGGAAGAGAAAAAAAGTCATTTAACCTGCAGTGTCCAGCCCTCGGGGGACAAAGCCGGTGGTGACACCAGCTCTTGGTCACTTGAAGACAATCCTTCAGCAGAGCCCCTGAGAGCCACGTGCCCCAAAAGCTTCCGCAGCCATCTGCCGCCGGGCTGAGAACGTGCAAAACTCAGTGCCGGGATGTCAGAGCACCGGCGCCCCATTTCTTGAAGCCTTTTGGGCGATGACAAAACTTGTGGCGGTGGCAAAATGGGACCTGGCTTGGGATGGATTTGCGCAGTTGTGCTTTCCAAAAAAAGCACGTTTAATACAGGTTATTATTTATTGACTGACTTTTTTTTTAATCTTGTTTGCCGAGTGAGGTGGTTTCCCTCTCCATGAAGGAGCTCCTGAGGTGCTTTGGAGTGAGGATGGAGCAGGATGGGACGGCGGGACGGCGGGCAGGCTGCGTTTGAGGTCTGAGGCTGGACCGGCCGGCGAAAGGAAGGACACTGGGGGAACTGGGGTGTGCTGGGCTGGCGGGCGGAGGCAGGGCCGCCCCTCCTCAGATGGGCCGGGACCCCTCCCCGGCGCTCTGCGGGCCGCCGCTTCTCCCGGGGCTGTGCCCACCCCCCGCCCCCCGGCGAACGCACCTGGCTCCGGTG
>VXBO01003569.1:29256-49815 GCA_013400135.1 Rhinoptilus africanus | reverse complement strand
CCCCGACTTAATCTTGGCAAGCCGTGACAGATGGGAGGTCATTTCCCATTCAGCCCCACAGTTAATACACCCCCAGCTGATGGGGCTGGATCCATCACGTGCCGCCCTTGGTGCCCCCCCGGCTCCATCCCTGCACAGGTTTTTCGTCCTGCGGAAGAGGACAGGGCTTTAACGATGAACGGATTTTAATTCCTTAAGAACGTCAAGGCAAAGCCCCCGGGCTGGGAGGGGAACTGGAGCGGGCGCATCCGCGATGCTCTTGGCAACTGGTTGAAACTGGGGCAGCTCTTTAATGCTTATCCAACCTGGCGCTGACGGAGCCATTGCTCATTAAGATCCGCTGTTGGGTTAGGTTGGGTGAGAGCAAAACTTGTTGAGCATGACCCCAATAGACTGAAAAGAAAATATATATAATAATGGAGAGAGGCAAACCCAACAGATGCTTTCTTCCCTGCCTGGTGAGGGGAGTGTGCCCAGCTCCAGCCCCAAGCTGCTGGGTCGGAAAGATTCAGGTGGGACTGAGTTTTTGGTCCCTACCTGCTGATGAGCATCATTTCTTGGAGATATTTTCTTGCCTGGGACAAATATTTCAGAAAGCAGGCAGGGCCGCCGGGGAGATGATCTTTGCCCTCAGTTTTTTTCTTCCAGTTCTCTTTAGAGCTGGTTTTTATTTAAGTAGGAGCTGCCACAGAGGGCTTTCTCTGCCCTCAGCACTGATCTGAGGCAGAAGGTGATAAAATCCCTTTCTAGCTTTATTACAGTAAGATATTACAAAGCTTGAATAGAAAAAAAAAATCTTATTTTTTTAGGGCAAAGAGCAAGTGAAACCATCCCTTCCACTCTGTTGTAAGGCTTAAATATAAGCCAGACAGGTGAAATCCAGTTTCTGGCTCATTCATGGGGTGGAAGGTGAAGGTGAAGCCCATCTGGAACAGGAGACCAGGGGCTGGTGGGGCTGGTGGGTGGTCCATGGAGGTGAAGCCCCTCTGGAGCAGGAGACCGGGAGGTTGGTGGGGGTGGTGGATGGTCCTTGGAGCTACAGTCTGATGGGCAGACACAAGGAGGGATCATGGAGGTTGGGCAAGGGGTTTCGCGTCTGGTTTTCGTTCTGTAGCTTTGTCTCATCTTCATTCTTCTGCCTCTGTGTTCTTGGATTTCGGAGGTGGCATTTGTCTGTTACTTCCCTGGGAGCTCTGGGAAGGGTAGCCACAAAGCTGTGTGAGCACTGCTGCTGACCTCAGCTGCTGGAAGGGGGAGGCATGTGCCAAAACCACTCCAATCCACCCAATTCTGGGGAATAAACTGCAGGTTTTACGGCATCTTCTCTTTTATTGCTTGATGTCTTGTGGACATCAGCCGGTGATACTGGTGGGACGCGGGTGGCCGTGGGTTCTCCGTTGCCTTTCCCTGCACAACTGCAACATCGACTTCGCGATTTCTGTCTAACGGATGCATGAAATGTAGCACAGCTCCGTCGTGGGTTATTTCATGAACCCGGTTTACAGCTTCGAGCCGGTTCCTTCATCCTGCATGTGATGCTGGCCAGCACACGCTACCCACAACCCGGCTCTGGGATGGAGGAGATGTTTCCTCCTCAAGCTGGGATAGCTGCCAGCACACAGGGCTGGTTTTGGTTGAATTTAGCGGGGCAAAAACGCAGGTGAACTGATTTCTTTAGCAGTTGAGGCTGATGCTTGGTTGCTACCGGGCATTTGATCCTGAGCTGGGCACCAAGGTGGCTAGTGAGCACGTGCAGGTGGGGAAGATCAGGAACATGATGCACAAGGACACAGCTCTCATGGCTGTCCAGGGGCAGCTCATTGTGGCTGGGCTGTTTGCACCACATAATAAGTATTTTTCCCCAAACTCCATGCCCCTAGTTGCTGGTTATTATGATTATTTTTTTTTTAATTCCTACCAGCCTGCAGCAAAACAGGTTGGGTGAAATGCGTCCACTGCCTTTGTCACGAGCTTCTGCACTGGTGGTTGTGTGCGTGCGCTGAAACTGCTCCCCCATCTCAGTGAGGAAAATGAAAATAAAGGGGTTTTCTGCCCCAAAGTCCTCCTGGGGGCGGTGTTGAAGGAGGCTAGCCTTGAGCTCTGCTGCCCTGGGAATAAACACATCCTGGGACCGTGCATGGTCCACGCCCCAGCCCTGGGAATAACACATCCATCCATCATGGCCCTGGATGTACATCCATCACTCTGTCAGCGATGACCGGGCATGGTCCAGCAGTGCTTCAACTGGGTAGGGAATTACGAGAGCTATAAAAAATATACCTGATTGGAACAATAGCCTTATTTTAAATGCAGAATGGTGACAATGAGCTGCTGGGAGACCTGCCAGGTGATGGGGGTAAAGCCTTGAGCCCCATTTGGGTATCTTTGGATGCTCTGCATCAGCTCAGATGGACCTCAGAAGCGGGAATCTGCTGTAGTGTCCTGCTGAGGATGGGGGTTACAAGGCTGTCGTCCTTCTCTTTGGGTGTTTTGGGAGGTGAGTGAGCAGCATGGAGCAGTGAGGCAGCATCTGGGGGGACTAGGATGCCCTGGCATCTCCCTGGGCAGAGGTGGGGGGAGATGGTCACAGAATCACAGAAGGTAGGGGGTTGGAAGGGACCTCTGGAGATCATCTAGTCCAACCCCCCTGACAAAGCAGGTTCACCTAGAGCAGGTTAGTTGATAATGATGCCCCGGTGCAAGTCAGTTCAAGGCGGAGGCTTTTCTAGATTTGATCCTGATGCCGTTCAGGACTTCACTTGGATGAGCTGCTTGAAAATGTCCCATGTCCCCAGGACTGCTGGGCTTCGGTGATGGGATGAGCTGAGCCAAATGAACCCCAGAAGGAGGGTGGCTTCTCCATGGTCCAGCCTGACGTGTCTGTGGGCACTGATGGTTCCCAGGATGGAGAAGGATGTGAAGGATGTTGTAGTGATGTGTTGGCTTGCACCTGAGCGGTAGCATCTTGGGATAAGGCAGGTGAAGGTGCCACCCATTCTGTTTTGGGTCTGGAAGGTGGTAGAAGTAACCAGACAGCATGTCCAGCACTCTCCGCTAATGGGTAGAGGCCGTTCCTGGGCTTCAGTTGGGCTTTTGGAGTGGAGAAGAGCTTTTCCCTGGGAGGCTTTAGTGGTTTGAGACTCATTGGCATTTGGGCTGGGGCTTGCTTGGGCAAAACAGCCTCGCAGCTTGACGCTGGTTAGCTCGGGAGCAGGGTGCATCTTTCAGAGCAGCCAGGAGTGGTCCCTCTGTGAGCTGAGCAACCTCCTGAGACTTGACCCTAAAATAGCCTCTCTGGGAGATGTTGGTGGGGTTTAAAATGAAACATGTCCCGTTTTCTGGAGTGGTCTCTGAAGAGGTTCTTGCCTATGGATTTTGTTTTGCCCTCACACCTCACATCTCAAGAAGCATCCTTTCCCTGCCATCCCTTTCTCACTTGGAGCCTGTGTTTTATCTGCTGCATTGTGGGGTGGATGCCTCACATTGCTGCACGTGTTCACCAGGATCCTTATAGTTGTGTTGCTCATGCTGCACCCCGAATTCATGTTTCACAAGGCAGATGGCTGTCCATCACCAGGTTCTCATTGTCCTGTGCTAATAAATCAGGAGCAGTGGAGTGTACTGCTGCTGTGGGGACAGAAGGATCGTGTCTGGAGCACGCCAACCTCCAGCGCTGCTGTGTGTGGCTCTCCCCAGCCCTTGCTGCTTTGGCTTTGCATGGACCAGCCTTTCCTCCAGCTCTTGCTGTGCCCCACATTTCCTCCCTGCCCCCAGTGTCTGGCCACAAACTGCCTTAGAAGCTCTTTATTGGCCAAAATTTTTTGTGGGGTGCAGAGGTTCAGGGTGCGCATGTGCAATGAGCAGCTTGGGATGAAGTTTGAAGGGTCTAATTTTCCAGCTGTTGAACACCTCTGGTGGAATCAAGGTGTTGATGGCTTGCAGGGGAGCACAGCTCTTCCCGCCTCCTCCTGCAGGGCTTGTCCTGCAGGATTTGGCCCAAGACTGCTGCATGTTGCTGGCTGTCTGATGGGGCTGCTGCTGGCTGTTTGCATGTCCCCATGTAGCATTCAGGCTGGTGGTACCAGTCCTTTCAAGTGTTCTTCTTGAGCTCGTTCCAAGGAAGGGCAAAGCTTTGCAAAACCAGCTTCCAGCTGCTGATTGACTCCCAAAACCTGGCTGTGCACATGGGGTGGCTCGATTGGCTCATTTCTGATGTTGGGAGAGCTGGTCCTGCTCTGCTCTGATCAGAGCATCAGAGCTGGACCAGGTGAGAAGACAGGGCACTGCTTGCGTCGGAGCTGATTGACTACAAGCGGGATGATGAACGCTGGTCTGGATGAACAGGGGATGAGTTCATGGCTTGGCTGGATCCTCTGTGGACTCAAACGTCTCAAAGCTCCCTGCTGCCCAAGCGTCTCTTCTTGCAGCCAGGCTTGGGAGGTGTTGGGTGGTCATTACCTCTTAGGAAGCCTTTGCAATGCTTCCTCTGCATCCATGCCCCGAGACTGCACCACGGTGAGGTTGGGAGTGCCACCATGTGAGGTTGGGAGGGCAACCACAGCCAGCTTGATAGTGCTGTAATGTGAGCTTGTTCAACCAGACAAGATGGGGTGTGTTGGCCATCTCCAAGGGCAGGCCTCTGAGGATCTGTATTTAGGTTTCACCACGGAAAGCAGCCCCATGTTGCTGGGAAGTGGTGGACATCAGCAGGACACACCTTTGGAGAGCCGTGGTGGGTCTCAGGGCGTCCCCCTGTCCTCTCACAGCCAACCAGCCCAGGGCAGTGTGGTCAGGGGTGTCTGTACGTGCATCTCGGTCGTGCCTGTGCGGCCGTGACTCTGCAGAGGCTCATTTCAGGAGGTTTCCTTGGAAACCCATCAGCCAGCATGAGGAAGGAGCATTCCTGAGACAATGTCGGCCCTGGTGGGAGGTGACTGGGGCAAGGCTGGGAGGAATGGCTTACTCCTGGGCTGACCTGCTCCAGGTCAGCTTGGGGAAGCAGAATGCTTCGGCAAGCTCTTGCCACCCGCCTTCTGATTCCCGGAAAGCCTTTGTTCCCGTAGACCCTAACCCAGGGCTTTGTCTTTGCAGGAGCAGGAAGATCCAGATCCGAAACATCCCCCCCCACCTGCAGTGGGAGGTAAGAAGTGGAAAATCCTAAAATTAATTTCCTCCTCCTCCTCCTTCATCAGTCACATGAAGCAGCCCGGGCTGTGCTGCTGGAGCTTATGGTCTCCATATGGGCCACCCTTTACCTTCCCAGTAACCCTAGGAGGGAGGTAGAGCGTGAACTGGGCTCCATCTCCTGCCTGCTTGTATGTCCAGAGCCATGGAGTAGCGGGGCATCACTGGGATAATGGGATGCAGGTGGGTGAAAGCATCTAAGCAGTTGGGTGACGCTGGCGCTTTGGAGGGTGTCTGAAGAAGGCTCTTCCCCTGCCTGTCCGACAGCATCTCCTCCTGCCTCACCTGCCCTCTTTGCTGCTATGTCCCCAGGTGCTGGATGGCCTGTTAGCTCAGTATGGGACGGTGGAGAACGTAGAGCAAGGTAAGATGGGCCAGGGTAGTGGTCCCCATCTGTGCAAAAGCCCCAGAGCCGCTCCCCAGCTCTGCCAACGCCGGAGAAAACCCAGTGGGGTGAAACCTGGTTTTCGCAGTCATTGATACTGGGCTAAAATGGTTTTTCCTGCGGACGCATGCCCTGCTGGCAGAGGTAGAACCACTGGTCTGGTGGTGGGATGGCATGGGCCATCAGTCATCCTTCCCCAGGGCTTCTCTTGGTTGCTGGCAAATTAAAAAACCAATTGTCTGTGCAAGCAAAACCAAGACAAGTGTTGTTTGGGGTCTGCTGGTGGATCAGTGATGTCTAGCCACTCATCCTCTTTGGTGGGGGTGGCAGGATCTGGCCTTGGCACCTTCTGGTCCTTTGCCAGCCGAACCCCATCCTTTTGCTGGGGGAAAATCCTGCGGTGCACAAGCCCACACTCTGCACGGGGGCCGGGGCTGTCCCCCACAGGACAGGCATTACCCTCCCACTGTCCTGCCTGCATCCCCGCTCCGGGGTGTACTGGGGGGGCCGGGAGCAGCAGTGATGTCTCCATCTCCCCCCCTGCTCTAACGCTTCTTCTCTTGCCTTTCCCCCAGTCAACACAGACACAGAAACAGCTGTTGTCAACGTAACGTATGCAAGTAAAGAAGAAGCAAAAGTGTAAGTGGGTTTTATTTCATTTTGTCCATATTTTCACACCACCTGAACTTTTTCCGAGGAATCCCAGGTATTTTCCACCAGGTATTTTTCCAGGCTGCTTCTTGTCTTCTTCCTAAGCCTCCTTGGGTTGTTTCTAAGCTATTAGAGTGCTAGCTTCAAGTGCCTTAAAGGCTGTTTTTGTATCTTCTTGAGATAGAGCAGGCAGATGTTGATTTTATCTTGAGCTGTGTCACCTCCCATGTCTTCTGCCAGCAGCGAACTCCATCTTCTCTTCACTCCACCACTGGGTGGTCTCCTGCCTTCTCTCCTCACATGGGAGATAGGGTTTCTCGTGGTGCCCCATCATGCACGCACAGGCACCACTGGACCAGCTTGGGTCTGTCAACCATGTGGTTATCCCCTCTTCCGCCGTCCCTTCTCCTCTTCTCTCCAAGGAGTCCCAGGTGTGGCACGTTGCAGTTCCCTTTGGACACTGTCCTTCCTACATGGTCTCCTGCAGAGTCGCAGTGTGCTTGTCTTCTGGGAGAAAAGCACCCTAGAAAGCTGATGGTCAGGTCAGATAAGCAGTTCCTCAAGGAGTCGTCTTCCCAGGTTGGAAGTCCAGACCTAAACTGTGAATGCACTGGATTAATCACCAGTCAGACCACCCAGCCAGAGCTGCTGAAGAGGTGGAATATGGTGGAGGAATTGGGAGAGATGGTGAAGAAACGCTATGATGATGCAAGATGTAAGTACTCCCCACCATTTGGGGAAAGTTCAAGTTGGAGACCAAAATATTCTAGACTGTCACCTCCTGCTTCCTGGAGCCCAGAGAAACCAACTGATGGACTTCTAAAAGGCTTTTGAAAAATTCTTCTACCACAGACGAGAGACGGCCTTTGGATGAGTGAATAACTGCTCAGAGGGGGTGAGAGCAGGGCGAGGGGTCCATGGCTGGGTCCTGCAGGGGAGGGAGAGCAGCAGAGGGTCAATCACCTGTGTGTTGGCAGAAATGCCACCCATCAAGAGCAACTTCTAAAGGATGGAGGAACCCATTGAGGCTGTGCTTCAGTGCAGTAGGGCTGTGCAAAGAAGTGCTTAAAGATTTATCATAGCCAGCAGAGGGAAAAAAAACCAAATTAGAGGTTAATTAAAGAATGCAGGGGCTATTTCAAGCAAAATGCTTTGTTACAGGTAGAGACTTCAGCCCTGTGCTAGTGACCACCCTTAAGTTAGCTATAAGTAAGCAGTGAGCACATCTCAGACTCAGTGGCCAAGGTGCTTTTGATACAACCAAGAACCAGCAGACCCCATGCAAGGAAGAGCCATTTCCAGAGTCCGTTTACTGACACAAACTTCCAGCAACTTCCCATCTGAGTTGACCACCACAAGGTTGGACTTGTGAGGGCAGCGATGGAAGACCGATCTGCTAGTTCAGGAGGCTGGAGAACAGCCCACCTTGCTCCAGTTGGAGTGGCCACACTGGGCGTGTGGTCCAGCCTTGGCTGGCCACGGGAAGGTGGTTGCCAGAAGGTGAAGGGAAGGTGCTGTGGGCCACAGATGAACAAGGCATGAGCTGCCATGTTTTGGGATGCCTAGCAGGAAAAGCAGACGAAGAGTCTCACCAACACAGCAGTGCTTGATGCCTTGGGTTAAGAGTCTTGAGGATTAGTGAAGACACTGTGATCAGTCACATCCAGACAAACTGATGCCTGTCTTGAGTGGTGCTCAGCAACTCGATGCAGAAGCGAGTGATGGAATGAAAGGCCAGGATGGTTTGTGGGTTTGTGTGTTTGGTTTAGAGCAGGTTGTGATAGGAACAGGTGAAGTGAAGACCTAGGCAGAGAAGTCAAGCTGAGGGGCGCTGTGCTGATTTTGGCAAAGCTGCAGAAGTCGTTGGTGGGTGTGATGTTCAGCCTGGCAAGGCCTGCCTATAAATAGCCAAAGCGAGATGCAGTAGGAAGAGGATAGAAGTATGGCTGAAACCATCACTGCTCACAGAAGTCATCGCAGACTCTGGCATGGCTGAGCATCACCCTACCGAGGAGGAACCTGGGGGGATGAAGAGTCCAGGTGCTGCATCCCCAGCCTTACCAAGCTGGAAAGGGAGTTGGGGTTCCTAGTAGAGGGGCATCACATGTAGTAGAGGGGCAGCTCTTGCTCGGAGTCCCTCTGTCACCTTTTCCATATCCAAAAAGTCTGCAAGAGCATTTCCATGCTGTGTGATAGGTTCTGGCCAGGACTTTCCCTGGGTGAAGTGTTGGATCACCAGGCTGGCATCCCACCCCTGCTGGGGGGAGAAGCCGTGTGCCAGTCCTGGCATCACCTACGTGGGAGGGGACCATGCTAACGGGCTTGCTCTGCACAGGGAAAGTGAGGGGCTCTGGCTTTCCATGACCACCTCCTCCAGACTGGGGAGGGAGGAAGATGCAGGGTTGGGGATGGACCGCGGTCTACAAGGGCAAGTTCTGGAGGTGTCCCCATCCCTGGACCATCCCCTCACCACTCCCCACCTCTCCCTGCCTTGCAGAGCAATTGAGAAGCTGAGCGGCCACCAGTTTGAGAACTATTCCTTCAAGATTTCCTACATCCCGGATGAAGAGGTGAGCTCCCCTCCGCCCCCACAGCGATCCCGCCGCGGGGGCCACTCTTCCAGGGAGCGGGGCTCCTCCCCGGGGGGCTCCTCGCAGCCCAAACAGCTCGATTTCCCACTGCGGATGCTGGTGCCCACGCAGTTTGTTGGTGCGATCATAGGAAAGGAGGGCTTGACCATAAAGAACCTTACTAAGCAAACCCAGTCCAAGTAAGTACCTCGAATAGTTTTGTTTCCTTCCGTAGGGTGCTGTAGGTCCCTGGCATGGGTCCTCCATGCACTCGGGGCTTTTGAGTGCTGGCCAGTGCTGTTTTCCTGGGGTGCAGCCTTCATGGGATGGTGGCAAAGCCTATGTCCTAAACCATTCCTGCTGGCCAGGGTGGTCTGGGTGCAGCAGGAGGGGGATGCACATTCAAAAGGGCCAGGAATGGGTTTCTAAAGCCTAATCATGAGAATGGCTGGGGGTGAGGCTTTAGGTAAAATGGCAAGTTTGCGGCTACAATGCTGAAGGGGTATCCCAGGTACAGGGGTTGGTGCCCACGTGATCTTTGCTCTTGGGATTTGCTCATCCCGTGGTGCCCTGTACGGGCCAGAGCTGTTGTAGGGGGAAAGGGGGCACCGTGGGAGCGCTGCCTTGAAAAGGATCTTTCAAGGTCCCTTCCAACCCTATGATTCTGTGATTAGGATGGGCTGTTCATAACTGTGTGAAGCCTTTTTTTGCAATGTAACTTTTTTTTTTTAAGAAAAATCAAAAAAAGGAGGGGGGAGGGGACTGTCTAGCCAAAGTTTTCCTTGTTTCTCTTGCCGATGTTCATATTGATTTCACCTCTGATTTTCTGCATGGTTTTCCTGCATGGTTTGTTCCTGCCCAGATTTGTTTGTGTTTAACCCAAAGTTGTCTTCTCCCATGCTCATCATCCTGAACCTGGTGGTCCCACAGGACATAGGAGTCCTGTATCAGAACATCGTCCAGGGCGTCTTAGTTCTCAGAGAAGTTTAGAGGCAAATTATTTGGTAATAGTGCATCCGCTTGAGCAGGAGGTAGGAAGACATGCTGCTCTGCAGCCGAGCAAGCTGAACCCCAGCATTGGGTTTGCAGGAGGAGGTTTGTACGGAAAGGAGGCAGACGTGTAGGGAGAGGAGCTCCTTGAGCCCGGGTAGCCCTAGAGGGTGGCCACCTAGTAGCCATGAGCTGGTCCCAGTTGGCCGCAAGCCTTTCTTCTCCAGGTGAGTCCCCTGGTGTGATGAGCAGTGAGTATAGCTGTGTCCTTGCCGCTCAAGACTGGAAGGTTGTCCTTTGCAAGCTCTGTGCCTGGTGAGGAAGGTGAGGGGCACTGGCTGTCGGTTTCCCCTGACCATGAGGCCAAACACTGCTGCCTGGGGCAGTTCCTGCTGCTGAGCTGTCCCTCCTCATGGGTTGGCTCCCCGTGCCTGCCCCAAAAACCTGGTGCTGTGGAGGAAGGCTGTGCTCCACGCTTTCACCTCTCCTGACCTGCCTGAGGAGGCCATGTGCAATGGTGGGCCACCACCTCAAATCCAGACTTGGGCAAGAAGGGCCTCATGTGTCCAGCCAGGGCAGTTGCAAGAGACTGTTTGTGGTGTCAGCCTGCAGCTCTGTGACTGCCCAGGTCACCCTCACCCACTGGTGTGCTGATCCTGGGGACAAGGATGCTGGTGACATCCTGTTGCCCGGCCCCTGCTCCTATGCAGAACAACGTTGGGTCCTGGATTCCTCTGGTCACATAGGAACTTCACCCCTGTCTCCACATACAGTGATGGCTGGAGATGCTCTTGAGCTCCAGGGAACAAAACTGTCCCCAGGTTGAGCCATCTTCTTCCTTGTCTGAGAATGAGCCCAGACCAAGAGCCCACACCACCAGAGGACTTTCAGCGATGATTGCGGCCCTTGTAGCGTGATGAGGAGAGAGAGGACCATTGCTACCAAGCAGCCATGGGGCCAGGATAACCCTGTGTGCGCATTGTATCATCCACCTGAAGAGGGCTGTCCGCCATGGCCACCACTCCTGAGGTCCCAGGCAGCCAGGGTGAAGGTGTTGAGGGTCCCCTTCTGCATCCTTCCATTGGACTGGAGCTGTGCAGCAGCACCACTGGGATGTGCTGGAAAGTCCAGAGCCCTCTTCCACCCTCCAGTTTTTCGGGGCAGGACTTGCCTGAACGCAAGCAGCTGCTTCCTGGACCCCTATCTTCTCGCTGCAAACTGAGCTCCTTCCTGCACATCCAGGTTTGTGATGGATTGGAGGTCAGCCAGAAACCTGGCCTGTGTCCCTCTCCTTGGCTTGTCCAGGGTACTTGTCACTTGGATGCATCCATCCAGCCTGTCCGTGTCTCTTGGCCCCTCTTCAGTACAAAGGCACAGCTCTGTGCCCCGTCTCTACCTCGACTGCTTGTGGGTTCAAGAAGCTGCTGAATCCACCCCATCCATAGGGTATGGGGCAGCCGTGGATTCCCCATCGGTTCAGCCAGCGTCAACTCAGCGTGATGTTGCAGCACCGCTCTGGAGCATGGGCCTGTCATTGCCCCTTGTGGCACATCGTGATGTGTTTGCCATCTCCCTGGTGGAGGGTGTGACAGTGGATGTCCTCGGGGCTGCTGGGCACTGCCTCTGAAGGATCATGTCCTCCACATCAATCTGCTGGAGCTCCAGAGCTGGGAGTGCCTTAGAAGGTGTCACATGCAAGTGACAACATGCAGCTGGGTCACTGTGTGTTGTAGACATAACCTGGCGGTGCTTTTGTCTCTAGCATGTCTTTGCCCAGTCCAGGCAGGACCAGTTTCCTGCCTGAGCTGCTCCGGCTGAAGCCATAGGAGATCTGGAGAGATATAACCTGCAAAAGGGATCAAACTCTTGTCTTCATTCCCTTTTCAACTCTGGGTTCCCTTTTGAGGCTGGTGGTGTCAGACTCTTCCCTTATCTCAGGGAGGGTTCACCCAGCTGCTCCCCCTCTACCTGTAGATGAAATGTCCTTGTTCTACACACTGGTTCATGAGCTCCTGGAAGAGTTGACCTGTGCAAACTGACCATGACCCTGCAGCATCCAAATGTGGTACTGGCCACAGGTGACTACACCACAACCCTTGGCCGTGCATGCACAGCAGCATCCATGAATGATACCGGTCAGGATGGGGACCCCTTTAAAAAACATAGATGTGGCTGGAGGGCAGGATGTCGGAGCTGAGTGCTGGTGGCATTCCCTGGGTGGCTGAGCGGTCACTACAGCACCTTCCTCAGAAGATCTGACCCAGCCCAGCTCTGTCTGCGGCAGTGACAGGGACCCTGAGGTGGTGGCCGATGGCAGAATGGCTGCACGGCATCATCCTCCGATGGGAAGAGTGCACGGACTCACATGGAGAAGATGGAAAGGTTGCTGTTCTTGAAGACACGTGGTTGACATGCGGGAGTCTCCTACCCTGCTTTCCTCTCTCCCTCTCTCTCAGGGCCTTTGCCAGGTACGGTTGAGCAGTGAGGAGCGAGCTGGAGGCATGTGCCTCTCCCGGCCATGAGCTGAGGGGAGGACCAGAGGAGCTAGAGCACGGTCCCTGCCGGTGCGCAAGGGAGAGCTTTCTGGTCTCCCATGGAAGGGCGTGAGTACAAGTGCTGTTGTTGACGCATGCCTCCGTGTCGTGACAACGCTGCCTACGGGTAAGTTGTCTCTCTGTCCTGAAGGACACGCAATGGTTGTGGCAGCCGCTGGTCACGGGACAGCCTCAGGTGTTGTGCAGAGAGAGGTTGAGGTTGGAAGGGACCTCTGGAGACTTCTAATCTAGTCTCCTGCTCCAAGCAGGACTGGTGTCAAAGACGACAGACCAAGTTGCTCAGGCCTTTGTCCAGTTGAGGAGTTTTTCTGCCCCCTCTTGATGCATTGTTTGACGTTGACTGACATCCCTCAGCTCCTAGGCAGACCTCAGGTCCTAAAGGTGAACGTAGCTCAAATCTGATCTAAACCAAATGAAGTGAAACTCTGCCTGGGCTTGCATGAAACCAGGTGATGGTAGATGTACATCAGCGAGACCCAGGTTCACAGCAAAGCTTGAGCAGGTGTTGAAATGAGCTTTTCTGTGAATAGCAAGCTCAGCTCCTGAGCTCTTGAAAGCCTTTGTGTGACACCAGATGCATCTCAGGGGGCTTCTCTCTGCTGGTTGTTTCACTGTAGGGTTGACATCCATCGGAAGGAGAATGCTGGCGCTGCCGAAAAGCCCATTACCATCCATGCCACGCCAGAGGGGTGCTCTGAAGCGTGTCGCATGATCCTTGATATCATGCAGAAGGAGGCTGATGAAACTAAATCGTAAGTGTCTTTGGCTCAGAAAAACAGGCAGGTTTGGAGAAAGGGAAGTAAGCTTAGCCATCAGTGGAGTTTTTCTCTACTTCTGTCACCTCCTACCCCCTGACAGAACTGCTGGCATTCGAAGTTTCAGGACAGAGTCATGGATCAGTTAATAACTTACCACTTAATATCTTCTCCATGGTGTGATTGACAGTGTTGTAGAGACCAGAAGCTCAGGTGGGTACAAAGAGCACGTAGGCAAACTTGGAGAACAAAACCTCATGAAATATAAATTTGTCATTGGGAAGTTCCTGACTTCACATTCCCCAGAAGTTGAGGAGATGCAGTGGTGGGAAATGGTGGTCATTCTTCTGCTCCTTACACCACATTGTTAGTGCCTGTTGCTGAAAATTGGTTTCCTGGCCAGATGGACCATTAGATTTTATTTTTTAATCCATTTCAGAACAGAAGAGATTCCCTTAAAAATCCTAGCACACAACAGTCTCGTGGGAAGGTTGATTGGCAAGGAGGGCCGCAACCTCAAGAAGATTGAGCAGGACACAGGCACAAAGATCACCATCTCCCCGTAAGTCCTGGTGAACGCCAAGCCAACCCCCTCCATCCGACATGGTACAGGCAGCCCTGGAGCCAGAAAACAGAGCAGTTACGTCCTCCCATACATGTTCCCCATCCCAGGTGGATGGTGGCATTGGGCAGGGGGAGGACCCATGCTTCTACATGGTCTCGGGGGGGAGCCCTCATCTGAGTTTTCCTTTTTTTTTTTGACTTGTAAGAAAACGTAACTGTGTCTCTGGTTTTATCCATGGTCTAGTCTGCAGGATTTAACCATTTATAACCCTGAGAGGACCATCACAGTGAAGGGCAGCATGGAGGCATGCTGCAATGCCGAAGTGGAGATCATGAAGAAGTTGAGAGAGGCCTACGAGAACGACATGGTGGCTGTCAATGTAAGCTTCCAGTCCTCCTGCTTGGGAACCCCTGCTTCAAAGCCACTGCTGAGGTGGCCAGAATAAAACCAGGGGCAGAAGGGGTTTGATCTGTTGTGGCAAGGGTTGGCCCTCACCCATCATGTCCACGCTATGTGGTGAGAACTCCAAAAACCCAACTCAGTCTTTTACACGTTTCTCCATGTCTGCTTTCCCAGCAGCAAGCCAACCTGATCCCTGGACTGAACCTCAGTGCTTTGGGCATCTTCTCAACGGGGCTGTCCATGCTCCCATCCACCTCGGGGGCCAGAGGGGCTGCAGCGGCAGCCCCGTACCACCCATTTGCAGTAAGTGCATGAGATTCTGAGGTGTGGGGAGCATGTTCTTGAGGGCAGAGAGGGCTCTAGACTCTCCTGCTGTAACTCTTGGGTTTGGGTGGACACCATAGCTATAGGAGCCATCTCATGGGGAGCCTTGAACAAGAATTCTGAGTCTTGGCCATTTGGGGAAGATGCTCATCACAGCAGTGAAGTGGAGAAGACAGTGAATGGATGTAGCTTGTCCCTTCTTGGATTTAGCTCCCCAGGAAGATGAGCCGCATACCCATGTTGTGCTGAGCTCGGTTTCACTTGTGCTTAGGGACTAGCTGTGTCCCAAGGGTGCTGCTCTCTGCAGGTGGCTTTGGGCAGCCTGTGCTGATGCTGGCATGGAATAAACATGTAGATGGTCTTCAGTCCTGAGCCCAAACCCACCACTGGGTTGTGATGGTGTGGATTTGGTTGGTCTGGTCCTGGTGTCCACATGAACGCATTGCCACAGGGCGTGGGGAGCATGGTGTGAAAGGGGACAAGCAGCACACTGTCAGCCTTGGTCCCTGCCCTGGCACCTGAAGGGTTGTGCCTGCTGGGAGCCGATCCTCACCTGGTTCCACAGGCGAGGGTTTTCCTCTTTTTTGTGGTGCTGTGGCTGCTGCGACTGGGGCAAAGCAAGCCTGGGAAGCTGCTTCAAAAACCACTGAGGTTGCATGCAGGCAGGGACAGTCCAGCACTGGGAAGACACATCGGCCAAGGTGCCGATGGAGAAGGTCCATCTCCAACCCACTGGCACCTGCAGAACACCCTTAGGTTGGCCGGGCTCTGCAGTCTCTCTCCGTTAGTCTCTAAAATACGTCTGCTGCGATGCTTTGGCTGCACGGCGATGGGCGTGCGGGTTAATTTACTTGTGCTGTTTTCTTTTCCTGGCGACGCCAGCAGCAGAGCGGTCGGAGGAGAACGGTGAGTGCCAGGCTGGCGCTGCGGGGGGGCGGATGAGTGATGGGTGCGGCAGCCCCCGGAGGGCACCGAGAGGGTTGTTCTGTCTGTCTGTGCACCGTCGAGGGGACGATGGTCTGCCTGCGTCGGACGCCTGAGCAAGCGTAGCCTTGGGGGAACGTCCGCTTGAGATTTTGTTGGTGTGATGGAGAGGAGTTGGGTAAACCAAAAGGAGCATTTGGGGTGGACTCCTTCACACCAAAGCTTTATGGGGCCTTTTTCAAGCCACCCTGGTGAGACCAAGTACTTTGGTTTCACACCTCAGAGCGGTTATTTCTGACCCATGTCCTCATTAGGACCTGGGGCCGGTGGCTGTAGCTTCAGCTCTGAACCTCAAAGACCTGGCAAGAATGGAGGACAAGGAAGGCGCCTCCTGGTGAACTGGGGAGGGACAGTGCCCCCCGCCGGCTGTGAGGACTGGCTGGGCAGGAGAGGACACGTTGGTGTAGGAGACGTGGAGCAGCCTATGGCCAGAAGCGGAGGGTGGACCCAGGGACCATTTTGTGCTCCTCCTTGGTGCGAGGTGGAGCACAAAACCTCGATGCAGGGGGTCTAAATAGAGGGCTGGGAGTGAGAGCAGTGTCTGCCGTGGGCAGGGGAGCTGGGTCTGCTCCTCCTCCACCTGAGAAATGGTGGTTTGCAGGTAGCACCTGGTAGCAGTTGTTGGAATCCAGAGCAGGAGAGAGTTGTGTCTACTGCCAAGAGAAGTGTCTGATGTATTTGAGACATGGAAGAATTGAACAGGGGTTGGGTTGGGGTGCTGGCACACACCCCTTGCTTTTATCTGCTTTCACCCCATCTCCAGCCCAGATCTTGGGGTAGCATCTTCTTCAGCCTTTGCTTTTTCTTCTCTTAAAACTGGAGAAGGGAAATGGTGATGTAAATCAGAGCCAAACCAGACGTTTTGCTCAGTTTCCACCAAACCCCCACCTTCTCCACAGGGGGTCACTGGTGGTTACAGCATGGTTTTGGCTTTCCAGGGTTCTGGCTGCTCTGAAAGGCCGTGGGGGCTGTTTTTCCGCTGTCAGGACACAAGTGGAAAAATGGCAGCGGGGAGGGACTGGGGGCAGCTGGGAGCCCCTGTCCACCTCCCAGCCCTGTTGTGCTGTGCTGCAGGGTCGGGGCAGCAGCTCACCCCAAAGCACCCTCACGTGCCCCTGTGCTCTTTGTAGGGGGGGGTCAGGGGCTGGAGGGTTGTCCCCGTGTCCCTGCCAGGCTCATGGTGGTGGCATTGGGCTGGGGGTGGCCGGGAAGGGGCTGGCAGGCTGGGGCTGTCACTGATCCTCATTTTCTCTCCCGCCATAGAGCTCCTCAGCGTATGTCTCGGGTCTGTATGGAGCCCCCCCAGTCGGCGCATTCCCCCATCAGCACCCGGTAAGTGCCTGGCACAGCTCCCCATGAGATCTTCGCTCGGGCACCTTGGGAGGGTGGACATGGGGCCAGGGCCAGGGCGGGCAGCCGCTGCCCTGGGATGCTGGTAGGGGAACAGCCACCCTCCTTGTCCCTTGTCTGACTGGTCCCCTTACCCTCTCTCTCTTCCCTGCCCTCGCAGCTGCCAGAGCAGGAGATTGTGAACCTGTTCATCCCGACGCAGGCGGTGGGGGCCATCATTGGAAAGAAGGGGCAGCACATCAAGCAGCTGGCGCGGTTTTCAGGTGCCTCCATCAAGGTGAGCAGGGTGCTGCGGTACCAGTCCTGTGCTTCATGCCTTGGTTTCCCCTTCCTACTGCCGAGGGCAGTAAATGTGGGTCCTCAGGGAGGGGTTTTGCCCCCCAAATTAGTAGAAAGTGAGTCCTGCAACACCCTGGTTCTCACCCCTGCTTGGGTGGGAGGGGATGCCCCTGCATGGGGGACATCCCACGCAGGGGAGGTCTTGCCAAAGATGAGGCGGAATTAATGCTCCTTCTCCCCCATCCCTCCCCAGATCGCCCCGGCAGAAGGTCCTGATGCCAGCGAGCGGATGGTCATCATCACGGGGCCCCCTGAGGCTCAGTTCAAGGTGTGGTGGGCACTTGGTGGGGTCTGTGGTTGGGGAGGGGGGGTGATGCCAAGGGACAAGTCGAGATCATCCCTTTGGTCACCGCTGCGCTGCCAGCCTGGGTTTGGCTCCCTGAGTGCCAGGGCAGCCCATTGCTCAGTGGTACCGTGGCTTTGACACTGCTGGCCATTGGCACATCATCACCCTCGGGGCTGGAGGGGCACAGCGGGCACTGCTAGGACAGCCGCCTGCAGTTTTACTTCCCTTCCATCTCCTCCTCAGGCCCAGGGGCGAATATTTGGGAAGCTGAAAGAGGAAAACTTCTTTAACCCAAAAGAAGAAGTGAAGCTTGAAGCCCACATCAAGGTGCCTTCTTTCGCCGCTGGCCGCGTGATAGGCAAAGGTGGCAAGACGGTAGGTGGGGGGTGCAGGGGTGCTCCCCACTTGCCTTGGGGCTGCAGAACTGGGCATCACCCATCACCCCTGCCTGTCCTGGGGCTGGGTGGTCTCAGCCATGTCTTAACCCCAGCCCCCATGTCATGGTGGTTGGTTCTCGTTGGGCGGTGATGGTCCCAAGGCAGGAGACAGGGTGTGATCCTCAGCAGCTGTGTGCTGGCGCGAAGCTAGGGTGGACACTGGCAGTGGAGGATTTTGGCTCTTCTCCAGCAAACCCTCCCGGGGGCTCTCTCGTTTGCTCCAGGTGAACGAACTGCAAAACTTAACAAGCGCAGAAGTCATTGTGCCACGAGACCAAACCCCGGATGAGAATGAGGAGGTCATCGTTAAAATCATTGGGCATTTCTTTGCCAGTCAGGTAAGGTTTGGCTGTAGCTTTTCCGACATTCCTGGCCAGTTTCACCCACAAAGGAAAGCCCCTGGGATGATGGGCAGCCCTGAGCATCTGCTCTCTGATGGTTCCTGTGCCCCCAGGATGCGTTAAGGGTGTTTCAGCAGCTCTCCCCAGCTGCACTTGCACTAAAATTAAAGATTGGCTTGATTTAGCTAAAATACATGTCTTAGATGCTGTGTGTGGTGGCAAACAACAGCTCCTCCCTGGGCTCAGCACCAGGAGAGAGCTCCTGGGTATCACAGCCATGGCTTCTGACTGCTGCAGTGGGATGGTGGCACCCCAGAACTCAGGCTCCTGAGGAGCGATGGAGGAAGCACAAGTTCAAACCCTGCACGGTTTAGCCTTCTTTAGCCCAGCCTTAATTACACCTGTGCCGAGCCACCTGCATGTCCCGTAATTAAAGCTGGGAGGGGGATGAGCGGCAAGATGCTCAGTTGCAGTTCCAGCGGGGGGAAAAAATCCTCAGGCTGCCCGCAGTGCCCACCCTGACCCCCGTTTCTTCCTTCCCCCCCGCCTCCTTCAAGACTGCACAGCGCAAGATCAGGGAAATCGTACAGCAGGTGAAGCAGCAGGAGCAGAAACACGCTCAGGGAGCCCCAGCCTCGCAGCACAGCAAGTGAGGCTCCCACCGTGCCGGCCAGCACCGCCCGATGAATGTAATCCTGCCACCGGACCACCCCAGCAGGTCAGGAGAGCAAACCAAAGACCCCTCCGAGCCCCCATCCCCACGGCCGGGGTGCTGCGAGGCTGCACAGCCCAGAGGTACGGGGAGGGCTCTCTCCATCCCACAGCCTCCCCCTAACTCCATTGCCTCCCGACGCTATCCCTTTAGTTGGACTAACATAGGCAGAGAGAGAGAATTTTTGCTGGTTTTTTTCTTCTTTTTTTTTTTATTATTTTAATTTCCTAAAAGCCACACGTTTCATCTAGGCATGGCCGGAGGAGCTCCCCCCAGTGTGGGGGGGCTGCTGCGCACGGCGCGACACTCATCAATTTTTTTTTTTTTTTTAGAATTAATATATCAGTAATGAAACTAATGGGGATTTTTAAGTTTTGTAAGAACATTTTATTTTGTTTTGGTTTGGTTTTTTTAAACTCTTTTTTAACTTCAGCGGGGGAGTGGGTGGGGAGGGGGATGTTTGTTTTTTAGCAAAAGCCGGCTTTTCTAAATTAAGGAAAGGAGCTAGTCCATTGGTTCACAGTAGAGCAGAGCTGTAGGATTGCCAGCAGGGGAAAAGAAAATAATAATTAAAAGAGTGTTAAAAAGTGATTTCTTAAGGGCTTTGAGAAGAGCAGTGCCTGTATGAGCCAACAGAAGGGATACCGTCTCCTAAAAGAGGAATGTCTCCTTCACACGCCCTTTCCTCTTTGCTTCACAGAGTCCAAAAGTGGGGTTTGCATCTGTTCTGTCTCCCCTCTCCCTCTGTCCCCTCTCTCTCTGTCACCATCCCATGTGGCCGCACTCGGCACCGAAATCCCCAGAAAACCATGGGCAATGCCAGCCCTGCTCAGTTTGGGCAGGGAAGATCCCTGTTCCAGGGAGAGGAGGGTAAAACAGGGGGGGGGAAACAGATTTACAAGAGGTTGTTGGCCCAGGGCTGGGAAAAAAATCTAGCAGCACCCTTTAAAAAAAAAAAAATTCAAAAAACCCCTCAACCTTCCCCCCCTGACACACGCATACACACACACAAACTACCTCAGGTTTTCGTACCTCAGCACCTTGCGCTTGTGTTTCCCTTTTAGAGATTTTGTATGCCTTGTAAAACTGATAGTTGGAGCATTTTTTTATTTTTTTAATAAAAAACGAGTTGGAAAATGATCTCGACCAAGTGCGAGGGGGGAGAAGGAAACCATCCCACGTGTCCCAGAGCTCTTCCATAGTCTCCTTCTGCTAGCTGAGAGCCAGTGGCCATTCCTTCAGAGAAAGCTTGAGAAATGTTTAAAAAGAAAAAAAAAAAGAAAAAAGAAAAAAAAAGAACCCAAAGATAAAAAAAAAGGTAGAAAGGAGAAAAAAAAGAACAAAAAACCACCACCCAAGGAAAGCGGTGAAAGCCAAGGGGCAAGAGGCGGGCCAGGAGCTGCTGGCGGAGCGTGCCGGGGTGAGGTGCTGGTGCCAGCACTGGAGCCGCAGGCTGTGACACCATGTTTTGTCCTCTACTGCGAAGTGTTCTGTAAAAAAAAAAACCAACCACCCAACGATGACGCCAACAAACAACAAAAGAAAAGAGAAATATATCCAGCTAACAGGAGCCTGAGCTTGCTATCCGTTGCTTTCTTTTGAGGGCCTTGTGGTGGTGACAGCTGAACTGGGCTTGGGGAGGGGGTTGCCCCATGGCCACTCCATGGCCAGCATGGTGCTGCTGGGGGGAGAAGGGGGGGGTGGGTGGGGCAGGGGGGGGGGGAGGGCG
>VXBO01003569.1:4387-27818 GCA_013400135.1 Rhinoptilus africanus | reverse complement strand
CCCCCCCCCCACAAGAAAGACTGTATTACTAATATCCAATTTAGATCTCCCCTCTTTCAGTTTGAGGCCATTATCCTGTGTCCTATCATTACACTCCCTGCTCCAGAGTCCCTCCCCAGCTTTCCTGGAGCCCCTTGAGGGCCTGAAAGCGGCTGGAAGGTCTCCCTGGAGCCTTCTCTTCTCCAGGCTGAGCCCCCCCCCCANCTGCACACGCGCTCGCCCCTCCGCACGGCAAAGAGCCACCTCGGCACCTCCAAAAGGCCATTTGCCAACGAGAAGCGCGGCCCAGCTCCCGCACAAGGGCTCATGCAGAGCACAGTGGGGACAGGCTCTTTCTGCCCAGGGGGGGCTCCCAGAGAACCTGCTTGGGGCAGAAGGACACCAGCCCCAGCCCAAGGGCCAGAGCCATGGAGACAGAGGGGCTGGTGGCTGGTACACGAACAGTTTCCCCACCATATCATACATGGAGGCTTTCAGTAGCCACAAGCGCTGCCAAGCGACCAGAAGCAGGTATCCCCTGATGGGGTTTACTCCATAGAATTCCTTCGCGGGTTGTGTAGAGGATGGAGAAGGCAGCAGGTAAGGTGGTCACAGCAGCATCACCCTGCTCCTTTCATCACAACCCCGCGCCCCCTCTGCTTAACAGGCATGTCCCAGGAGGACCTGGGTAGTGTCCTTACCCCACTCACCCCTCTGCAGGGCTTGTTTTCTTGTTGGTTGGGGGTTTTTCCCCAGAAAAACCAAATTCTGCTTTTGCAATCAGCAGAGCACAGGGTCAGCCTCAAAACTGCATCCCCCAGACAGCCAGAGCTGAAGGGAAGGGGAAAGGACACTTCAAGCATTCAGCGACCAGGTCCTGGCGGTAATAAACAGCTAAAATCTTCCAAGTCCTCGGGGATCCCGGGAAGATTAAGCGTCTCATGTAGGGACAAACCACGACAGATTGCCTTTGTAATAGTTCTTCCGTTGGAGGACCTCCTGTGATATTGTGACAGATTAAGCTCATCGGTTTGAGAGCCGAGCACGATGGGGCTGCTGAGCTGCACCACGGCCAAACCAGCGCATCAGCCGGGCCAGGAGAGCAGACCTCCAGGCGAGGAGCAGCACCGGGAAGGTTGATCCCACCCATGGCGACAGAGGGCATGGCCCCAAACCCACCATCTTCCTCCAAAGCTGAGGAGAGGAGAGACCGCATCCCCGGGCAGGAATCACCCCACGTTATGGGAACTGCCACTACGGAAACACCACCACACGGTTATTTATACCAGCATTCCAACACGTGGCTTCCACACCAGCTGTTGGGCCATTTTTCCTCTGCTATGGTCAACGACAGACCTGAAATCCCACTCCAGCTCTGGAGTGTAAGCTAGAGCCGGGAAAGAAAGGGGGAAACACCCTGTTTAAACTAATCCAGCTCCACCTGAGCATAACAGAGCGAGAAGGATCGACACAAGCTCTTCGTTTGGTACACGCCCACAGGCAGCGCCTGCGGCAGAGTAGCAATAATCTCCTACTTCGCTGTTCCTAGGACTCTTGCTGCTGAACAATGTCCTGGTTTGTTCCTTCAGGATTTGGGGACACTGGCTTAGAGGTTTCTGGTGCTCTGATTCCCATCCTGGCCAGTCTTCTTCCTCCATAGACTGGAAGGAAGCTAAAACCCACATGGATAGGTCAACCTTTTTGTCAATGACAAAAAAATCACTCTCATTACCAGATGAAGTTTCATTGCAGTAAGGCTCTTTCAATAATTTAAATATTTATTTTAATAAAAAGAAATAAATACTTATCTCTTCACATTCTGTAACTCCCGGGAGACAGAAAAAAATCAAACCAACCCCAACTACAGGGGGTTCTCTTGCAAATCAAAAAATGGTAAATGCCTTCTTTTGCTGTTTATCACAAATCCAGTTGTAGAAATCAAGTAGATGGTAGATTATTCCAGAAACAGAGGAAAACTCTCTTTGAGGAGACAGTACTTCAGCACGTTGTTGTTGGGAAGACAAGTTCAGCTCATGCAACTGTTATGATCACAGACGAGTCCCATTTATCCGTAACATGACCACATGTGCTGCGAGATAAGTTCAGCCCATGCGACTGTTACCACCACAGATTAATCCCATTCATTCATAACATGGCCACATGTGCTGCGAGGTGTGAGCCTCCCTCTCTGCGATGGAAGTTCACAGCATTTGCTCTTGACCTTTCCCTTGGCCAGGTGACACCAACTTTTCTGGCTTGCACTTCAGGCGTATTAGCTAATTTCAAAGAGAGTTCCTGTCTCCAAAATAGGGGCAGGCGGGGCAGAAATAACAATCTTAACCACTACTTCACAACCTAAAGAGAAAAATTTGTGTGCTGGCTGCTGTTTCCAATAAGGTATTAGAAAAGTAACTCCAATAAGAGCTAGTCACCCGAAGGTGATCACAGTGTTCGTCCAGTAGTGCATGTCTCACAGCAGCTCTTGGTGGAGAATTTCCCACACCATCCTCTTGCGGAAGTAAGGCATGTGGGTCTGAAAAGAAAATAAAACCCCATTAAATACAAATCACGGCAGAAAGAGTCACCAAATACGCACAAGCACCCAGTTCATTCTTTACTATGAAGTTCCTTTCAGGAACTGGCAACACTTGCTGTTCGGGTACAACCTGGGTTCCACCCAGGCAGCTCCTCAGAGGGGGACAGGACACCAACCCCACATTGCCTGGACTCCACAACAGCTTACAAGCACTTCCAGAGAAGAGCACCGCCTCGGAAAACATCCAGGGTCCCCACTGCTCCAAGGGTGAGACCAATTTCTCCAAAAGCTCCGAAGGCCGGAGCTCACAAACCCAGCGGCTGCAGCAGCTCACCCACCAGGAATCTCCCTGGGAGCAGAGAGCAGCCGCCAGGATGCAGAACACAGCTCTGCCCTGCTGAGGCCACTGGGAAGCTCCAACCCAGCACCGACGTCCCACAAATGGAGAGAGGTCCCAAACCTCAGCCGCTGCGCCAGGCGCAAGGAACATCCCTAGCTCTTGTCTCTGGGCCAAAGAGTCTGGAGCTGTTTAGACCCTTCACTCACCTGTGTGAAGCTCAGCGGTTTCTCTCTGCAGATGAAATCTGCGTATTTGCAGGTAAAAACGCCGCAGTCGCTTCCATTGGTTTGCTGAGGGATCTCCTAAGGAATGCAAAGAAGATGGAGAATCTTCCTCTCTCTTGAAAGAAAAGCCACTTGCAAGTAGCACCCATCACCAAAAGGACCCGAACCAGACCCTCCTGAACTTGCATCATCCCCAAGAACCGCTCCCGAACACGAGGAACAGACCCCAGGAGCTGCACATCATCCCTCCCCTCTGCTTCCTGGGCTGGGATGTTACAATCCAAGGGCTTGGCAGGCTGAGAAGGGACAGCAGGCTTCCTCCCTGCAAGCTGTCTTGAGGTTTGTGCAGTGTCTGTCTTAAGCGACATTCCTTACCCCGAGGCTCTGGGTGCTGCTTTTTACTAGGAACTTGTTGAGAACCATCAGCTCAGCCCCTTGCTTGGTCACGTGCCAGGAGTTGTGCTGCAAACAAGCAGCCTGCGGTCCCTGACAACTGCCACAGAGACTTTAAATTTGACTTGTGAAATGGGGCAAAGCCAAATTCACCTTACCGTGGCAGAGCAATTGAAAAAAACCAAAAAAGAATGTATTCAGCCAGCAAGGAGAGGCACTGCTCAAAGATTTCATCCCAGCATGGCTCCCTGGGCCACGTGCAGCCCGAGGTGGTACCAGAAGATGCTGATGGCTGTTCTCTAAAGTCCCGGCCTTGTTAGAAAGCGTGAAGAGCTTCCTGACAAGGAGTGACAGTTCCCATTTCAAGTGCAAGCAGTGTTCGCTTACATGTGGCTCCATGCTGTGAATAGTCCACTCAGAAACATTCAGCTTCACATTTCTTTTTTCACAGCTTTCATCTTGCAGGTATTTGCTGTTGAAAACAAAAGAAAAATCACTCTTCATCACTGTAATTTAGGCCAAGAAAAAAAGAGCTGCTGAAAGATCACAGGAAGATGAGTGGCAGGACAGTAAAATATCAGAGGATCCTCACAGCAGCCAAGGCATCTGGAGGAAAAATACAAATTTACAAACACTGCGAGAGGCAGATCTAATGATCAGAAATGAGACCAACAATTCCAACAGACACTTCCACAAAAGCCTAAGCTCATTGCTTAGTGGAGCTCCAAAGTCCCCAAAGCACATGTTATCAGAGGAAAAACAGAAAAACCAAGCAAGGAACCATAAGGTCATAACTCCACCACCTGCCTGAATCCCACATACTGCGTGCACCTCTGGAAGAACAACTACAAAAGCTTTGGGGCCAGTACCTCTGGCTGAGGAAGTCTCCAGGCCACCAGCTGCTGGAAAAAAGGGCTGGATGCAGACCTGTTCTTATACCCTTTCCAAGGCATCTGCTGGTAACTGTTCAGGAGAGCACCCGACTAAACCATCACTTGGCTTGTCTCTGTGGGGCCGCTCTCCTTGCTCTTGGGCTGCAAAGCTGTGGCATTAAGGGGTTTTACTAGTCCTGCATCAGTGGCAGAGGTTTCTAAGGATGCCTGCTTGCACAACAGGAAAACCTGTACCCGGTACATGGGAGAGGGGTGCGTGCCAGCTGACACAGCTGGAGAAGCTTCCTACACGGGATCTGTCTTGTACCAGAATGTCACAATTACAAATAACACCCAGCGGGATCTTGAAACGCTTCTTCCCTGAAACGCTTCCCTTTCGTCAACAGCCCTGTTTTATCCATCACTAACAAAGTTGGTGCACGTGTGCCACAGGGCTACCATGGATTATTTGTCTGTGATAGAAGGCGGCAGAACCCAGGCATCCAAGACGCTGGGTGGAGGGGACGACGCGAGACTAGGTAAGTCGTCAGTGTCAGACAACTCGCAGCAAGTGAATCCAAGATTTCTGGGTTGTTATCTACAAGAAATGGGAAAACTTGCAGTCGTGTCACAGGGGCAAAATCCAAAAACCTTCTCATCCTTCACAACACAAAAGCAGGGACAGAGCAGTTACTTACAGCAAAGTCTCACAAATCTTGTCCCCTTTTTGTCCCAGGGAGTCGAAGTATTTGATGGTCTTCTTTCTGGTGTCTATGACCTGTTAGTAAAAGGGCACTGTCAGACAAAGCACACCCTTGTGCTGCACAAACCTACATGACTTTTCTTGCTATCTTTCGCTCCCCAGCCAATTCTAAGTAACAAGCCAGGTGGACTCACCGCTAGTGCCCAGTGCAAGCTCAAGTTAATGGGCACTAAGATGATGTCCTTCTTGAAGAGATCCATATGTCTGGTCCATCTTCCAACTGCTTTGTAGCCCCCAGAAGTTAGTTTTTCAAAAAAGAAAGAACTAAAAGCATGGACTGATGGGTATTCTTCCTTCTTACTTCTTTCCATCACAAGACCCATGTAGAAATTAATGACCTGTACCATAAAGAGTAAACTGGAGATGTAAAAGATTACACTAGCTTACCAAGTGAAAAATACAACAACATGTCTTGTCTGGCCACCCTTAAGTATGCAGCTGAGAGAACTCCAGCCTCAGCTGCTGCTTTTGTTGGGAGAATTTCACACTTCCTTACATCTGCAGTTTGATAAAAACACCTGCCACCCACTCCAGTAGCCTAGACTAACTCCTGGAAGCTGCCAAATACAAGTAGGAAAGGAACTTCCAGAAGCATTGGACCCTTCAGTACCTAAAAGAAGAACTTTGCAGAGATTTCTATGCTCTGCAGTGGAGGGCATCAAATAATTCTGAAAAGACTTGTGTACACGGTGAAGGGGTATTTTTAAATAAATGCTGAATTAGAATAACCCTGTGCTGCAGCTAGTTTTACCTCATCATTTAGCCAGCAAAGGTTCCTTAGGGTGTGGATGTCCTCACGAGTGACCTTTAGTTTGAAGGCACTGCTCATGATCTCATCTGGCTCACCTTTGCCAAATGCGGCAATGACCTCTCTCTCCATGGCCTGAAATGAACAATTAAACGGGGAAGGACTTGTGAAACAGAGCATGGAGCGTGCCAACCTGTGGGCAGCTTTCAACTCAAACACGGCCTGGAAATGAAGCTCAGGTGACAGAGCAACTGGCTTCGCCAGTTTTCAGCTAAGTTAGCAATCGCACTTGTTTGTTGGTTTGTTTGTTTTAGCATCCTCACTTGGAACTTTAGAGCCCAGGTTTGCTTCAATGTGTTTTCCTCAAGGAAGTGCAGACAAAACGCAGGGACCAGCAAACACACAGCAAACACCTTTCCCAGGGGATGCTGCAGCCCCTGCAACACTGAGGTTTAAGCCAACAGCAGGCATTCTCCACACCAAGGCAGCTACGTCAGGAGCCTGAAAGAATGGGAAGGTGGAGGAACTTCAAAGGGACCTGAAGGAACAGCAAAGGGGGAAACTGAGGCAGATCCACTGGAGTCAGGCCATCGGGAGTCCAGGTTGCGCATGCAACTGGTCGTCATTTGGATGGTTCCATCTAGGTCTGCTTAAGGAATGCAAATAAACCACTAGGGCTGTTAGTACAAAATACTACCAACTGCAAGAGCATCTTCTTCTTGGTTGAATGTGGGCTAGCAGGAGAAGAAAAGCCCTGGTTTTCCTTGTACTGAGCACCACTCTGCAGACTTTGTAAACTCTGGACTTGCTAGCCCTTTCCAAGTCAATCCTCAAGAGGCAAAAAAGGGGGTGCTCAATTGGACTGCAACTCCCAAGAATAAAAGCAGCCAGAATTCAGACAAGCAGGGGAACCTGAACTCCCACTCCCTGTGGCAGAGCATAACTAAGTTAACTCCCGGGACCACTGCTACATGCGGTGCAACCATGCCCAGCGCGCATCCACAGCTCTCTGAGATCCTGAGCGCGTACGTAAGACGCTCAGGTCCCCCACAAGCAATGCAACCCCATGGATCAGTAAAAGCGTGTATTTCAAGTTCTGTCTTCATGGGAGGACAGGTTAAGAGGCAGATCCAGCAGAACTGTAGGAATCAGGTTAGCACTGCTCTGGGAGATTCTTGTAAACCTGGACTCATTTTTGTCCTAGTAACAGAAGCCCCACAAACCCTTCGGTGAGCACAACTGAAGGAGTGTGCGGAGCATAATTCTTTAAATCCTTAAAACCAGCTTTAGTGCTGACCTTTGCACTCTGAAGTCACAGCTGCAGACACTCCCTAACAGGTTAAACTCAAGTTCTTAAGATTTCAAAAAGTCTTAAGAACCACCTATAATCAATGGAGTTCCTTGCAGCTGTTTCACAGCCTTCTCTTTTGTCTAACAGCCTGTCAGCTATGGTACCTCTGTGAGCGGAGCAGAGCGTTCTACTCTTTTTCCCAGCCTAGGGAGTTTCTTTTCATCCACATCAAGGGCAGGTGACTTTTTGGCCCCAGCAGGTGCTAGAGGTACTTGGAATAACCCATCTTCTGAGATTTGATCTCCACGCTGTTTCTGTTAGACAAAAGGATGTTAAGCTAGCAATCCAGCACAGATTTTTTTGCTAGGGGATAGTACAGAAAATCTTGCTCATGTCTAAAACTGGAAGGGCTTTTGTACATGCATCTAACGAGCAAACTTGGAAGTTACTTTTTATTGATGACTGCATTCCAACTGTGCACCCATGTAGTGCTGCACTCAAAACTAAATGGAGGCAAGAGAGGCAGAAAGTTAGTTTGGCTTGGAGTAGCATTAAGAACCCCAGCAAAGCCTCCACATGTCAGTATCAAGTTGAGGTTGAGATTAATATTTCTGATTTCCATGACTAAAATTTAATTTTCATCTCAATCCTGACCAGAGATGAAAGTCAAAGAGATTTATTTCCCATCTCACAAAACAAGACATGACTAAAGATACCACAGTCCAGCTTTGCGGGTCAACTAAGTCTGTGCAGTAAAGACTTTGAGGCTATACCGAACACATTAAAAAGGAAGAATAAAAATAGTATAGGGTAATGCGCTCATAATAGCCCAGAAACAAAATTAAGAGCAGTGGGAAATAATGCTCCTGCTTTCCTTTGGAAAAAAAAGACCTGGACAAATACATACATTGTTAAGTAATGAAAATGAGGAGCACAAAAATTTCTGATCACAAATAGCTAAATTTTCCAAAAAAATGAAATAATGAATAACACAAGCTTACCCCTGCAACAGCTTGTTTCACTGGTCCGTCCTGTTCCAGACATTCTTCTGCTAGCGGGAAGCCCCTGCGAGGAGAGGGAGAGAGAAAGAGAGAGAGAAGTGAGCTGTGTACCTGTACTGTCCCACATAATTCTCAAGAATTCACCTTCTGCATAAGAAACGCTTTTTCAAGGCTGATGCTGACTGGACCCTCGGTTGCACACGTGACAACATCGTCTCAGCTTCCAGCATGATTCTTTCAGAGCAGCAAGACTGGGATAGAATGAAGCGCTGGGAGCTTTGTAAATTTCTCCCCATCTACGTGTGCAAGACTCCTTTTGTTTCTCATTATCAGTAGCATTAATTGGAAAACAGGAAGCAACCAGCATGTCCTCTGTGGTCTACTTGGGATAAATACTGCATACTAGGTGATTCTGCAAGGTATAACAGGAACATCTGCAACTATACTTGCATCCAAAAAGAGTTAGTCTATGGAAACTAAGACCAGCACAGAGAATGAAAACTGGGACAGCTACAGGAGATTTACTTGCCTTCTAGAGGCTAGTCAAGAGAGTGACCATCCCCATTTGGAGAGGATCATTGTTAAAACCACGCAGACTCTGAAGTGCAAACAAATACACACTAAAGTTGTCTGTATACATGTGCCTCCTTCAAACACAAGGATTTGCCTTGGCACCCAAGACCCCCTTTTGCAGGAGGCAGACCTACAACAGCCTCTCACGATATTCTCCACTTTCAGCCCAGCATTACCACAAGCTTTGTCAAATGACTTCAGTTAGTAGTTAAATCCACACAAAAAGGCAAGAAAATGTTCCTTTCACTTGAACCCATCATACTCTAGCAGTTACTTTATTGCCTTCTCTCCCCTCCAGCTCAGCTGAACCACTGACAATTTCAGCACAGAACAGTGCCGCACAGCTAAATATAGCGCTAGTGTTTAAAGTGGGGAGAAGAACGGGGACGGAATTAGCAAGAAAACAGGACTGCCGTAACTGAACCTCTCTCTGCTCCCATCTACTCTTTCTCCTCTTTCATTTAAGGGCAGGTCGCTGCAGAAAGAGGCGTGCATCAGACTACCAGACAAAAATCTCTCCCTGAAGTTGCACTTACTGCAACCAAAACCCCATTTCCCTCAACAACACAAAGCCATCTGAACTCCTGCTCCTGACACCTTCCTTTTTGCTCTCCTATTCAAACCCAAGGCATCCTGCAAGTCACAAAAACTTCCTCGCTCCCACCGGGCTTCACAAGCTCGCCCATCCTTACGCTTCGCATCCTACTTTCGAAGTGAAAGAAATGAAATACCAGCTCCTTAGTGGTTTGGCAGAGAGATTCACAAGCAAAAAGGGATTCTGCAAATCCAAGGACAACTTGGTACAGCCACCACTCTCCCCTTCGCTGCCTTTCTTTCCACAGTAAGGGACCCAGCAAACACCACACCAGCACAACCCTGTTTGTTGCACAGCACGGCTCTAGCATGGGAGCATTGTTTGAGATGCAACTGGCTTGTGAGCAGTTCCAGAGCCACAAACGAGCTACTCCTCTTCCACAGCACTGAGACGATTAATATGATTTGTCATCTTCTGGATGCTGAAAGAGACGTTCACACAGAGCCAAAAGAAAAAGAACCATGAGTAAAAGAGACTCTACCTGGTCAGAACATCTCCCTGAGACGGCTCTGGGCAGCAAACATCAATCCATTTGATACCTGCACAGAAAAGTAGCAGTATTTAAAAAACAAGCCAACTTTCAATTGCCATCAGATGCATGTAGCTCTCCATTTCTGAGGGATAAATAAAGAAAAAATATTTTAAATGATGACTGTATGGTTAGGATGTTTGAACTCTGGCAAGCAGTGTGAACTTTGAATACCATGTAGGAGCATATAGGAAATGCCCTATTTGGATTTGAAGTATACCCACAAAGTGGAACAGATCTGAATCATGGGGATACTCACCGGTCCTTAGTGTTGTACATGGATATGGATAGACGTGTCCTCCTTGTTTTCTTTCTTCCAGGTCAGTCATCACAGGTTTCTTGAAACAGGCTTCAACACTTTGGTGCAGCAAAAAAACAACACAGGAGAATCACAATTTTTATATGTAGGGCATTTGTTATCAGTACACACCAATTCACTAGGATGGAGACAGTTTAGTCATACACAATTGTCTACATTAGAGTTGGAAGCCATGGTTAAAGCAACTAGTACATGCAAAGTAAAATTAAGCTGTTTAATCCCGTGGCAGAAACATCCTCTATGTCCTGCACTATTTTCATGACAAGATGGCAAAGGGATTTCCATAGGGAGCTGACATTCAGGAACTCAGCTACTTTCAACTCGGGCACATTGAAGATCCAGGAGTCAAATTTTCTTGCTCTTCTGAATTTCAAGAGAGATCAATCAATCGTGATATTTGTTCCCTTTACCTTTCCACCAGTAAATCAGTGGCTTTTTTTGGTTTTTCTTTAAAAAGAAATAAATATTCTTTGCACATCCTACAAATAGCTGGATTAACCTGAGAAGGCCACTTTATTTTATGGGATAAGACAGCATTCCTTTCAAACACCCTTGACCCATTCTTCTCAATCTATTTCTAAAAGATGACGCTGGCACTAAGAATGTGATGTCCACAACATACGTGCTTCTGGGACATTTTACTTCAGACCTGCTCTACTCCCACCTCAGACACTACATGCTCATTAGCAGTTGGAGGGCATTAGGCATATCCCCTGGGAACACTCTCGGGGTTAGCTTCATCTGAAAGGAACCTGCTTCACACGCTCCAGGTCTGCTTGGAGACAGGAGCCAAACCACAGGAATCAATGACTGGGAGATCAGATGCCCAAAGCAGAGCCTTGACCCCCCCTAAAATGCTATTGCCAGTGCACTTAAAATTACATGAGATACTGCTTTCCATATCATTTTCATCAGAATGTTTAAACATGATATGCTGTTCTGAAGTCATGTGTTCACATGTTTTCTAGCTCTGAACCACCGATGGAGATTGGGATTTTTGTAAACCTTGGTAACAACTCGCATTTCACAGCTTTCAAAGGGAACTGCAAGAAAGCAGGGCATTTTCTACTGTCTTACTGTGCAGAAAGGCATGCTGGAACTTCAGCATCATCTTGGTATCACTATTTTACAAGAATTAAGCCCCTTCTGCACAGCTTTGAAGAGTAATTATTCCTCTAAGGTAATGGCTTTTACTTGTGTCATTAACTTTGTGCAATCTTTTGATACAGTTATATCACATACACTCATTACTGGTAATATATGAATCATAAGTACACACAAGTTCCCCTTTGTAGGTTGCTTTAGGAACTGGAATTCTACACACAAGTGGGATTTTGTCAACTTAGTGTACTGCAAAGGGAAAACTTCCTATAATTTGTGCAAGAAGGACTAGGGCAGGTGGAAAGGAACAGAGAAAATTCTGGCATTCCCTTTGTTTACATGAAGTTTCACATCCTCAGATAAAACAGGGTTCCTGAGCAAGGAAAAACTCATCCACTGCAAACCAGAGGAAGAGAAATTCTTTTTAATGGTGCTACAGAATAACCAGGGCTGTATATTTTTATACTAGAGGTTACATTGACAGCACTGGAACTAGATACTACCTTTCTTAACACAGAGACAAGAAAGGAGTATGAGAAAGAGAAACACATCCGTATCAACAAAGGAATCGTCACCTTTAGAATACACTTTCAGAGACTATTTGTGCTTCATTGCAGGGAGCTGAAGGGAGGTGTTGGTCTTTTAAAAATTAGTTTGCCTCAACACCTGCCCCGGGACACTGCCCAGAACCCCAAGAGTAGGACAGATTAATCCCCTCCACTGCCACGTACAACAGCTACAAAGTTACCACCAAAAACTTAAAGGTTGTATTTCCTAGAATTACTTGCGGAAGCTTGTGGGCTCTGGGTAAGGAGGCCTTCCAGGATCTTTTTCCTTTACCAGTTCCAAGAGCTTTTGATATTTCACCTTTTCTCCTCGCTGAACATCCTAGCAGAATGGAGGGAAAAAACAAACAGATTAGAACCACTGCATACGAAGCAAACGTTTGTCATCTGGATATAGCGGGGACTGCACAGGCTGCTCCCAGAATACTGGCACATTATACACATTTCCTTTAGCAGGAATTCCTGCCTTCCTTTTGTGTTAGCCCTGCTCTAGGAGCTTGTGTCCCACTATAAACCTCAAAACTCCTTCTCCAACTGTTTCCTCAAATGGGGGCCTCTTCAGCTATGGTATGCATCCCTTGCCTAATAATTCAGGCTAATACACATTCCTGTCAATGTACATCAGGATTGGGTGCTAGGAGTCCCCAGGGTATCTTAATCATGGTCCACAGATTGCCATGGCCTGCTTCTCCAGTACTTTGGCCTAAGTTCTTCTCCCATGTAAGCTAATCAGGAATTTTCCAATGGTTCCTTCAGGCACTGGAAGGAAAGGACAGGGAAAGACCTCTCAGATAGGAAGGACTATCAGCAACTGAGTGGGTTTTTTGCCTCCACTATCCTTTCAGAGTTGCTACCTAAAGATCAGAGTTGAGCTAAATTAAGGACAAAATAGTGAAACAACTCTGCAACAAATACATACCTGGTGGCAAGGCAGTACAGCTCCACTTCCAAGTGAAACTGGCTGGAGGGTCCTCCTCCAGTCCACCATTTCCATGAAAATGTTCTAAAAGTCAATCTTTTGGCAACAAAGCACTGCTCTGTTCCAAGACTTGATGCAGGTAAAGGCAAATAAGAGGCTTTATGCTGATTTTCCAGAAGCATCCCTTCAACTTCTTTCCCTACACCCACTGTGCTGTTAGAAACTGCTACTTCAACGTTCACATACAGTTTTGCTATAAGCGCTAAGTGGTTTAATTCCAAAAGACACACTTCTCCCTCAGGTTACCTCTTCCACAGTACAGAAAAGCCGCCCCATTTTGCTGACTTCCAAAGTGGTGGAACCTGGCGCAGTGCGCTCCTTAATGGGTGGCCTCAGTGTCAAGACAGGTTGACCTGAAGCAGGTTGGATGTTCTGCTTGACATTCTGGCTTGTGCTAAAAACATCAACAGCAAAAGAAATAGTATCAAGTGAAGGTTCAAATATGCACCTCCTGATGCTCACTTCACCAACAACTATTATGTTAAAGCATATACATTGATGATGATGGAGACAGACACGAGATGTCTACAACCTTTAGATGAAGACCTGCTGTCTTCAAATAGCTCATGGGAAAGTACAGAGAAGTAAAAGCGAAAATCAGAATAATTGCCTCGAATATACACTCTTGTTTGTGACCTCAGCCTCTTCTCAAGTTCAACACTTCCTCCTACCACAGACCTTTAATGTTTACCTCATCTCCTGTGTCTGGGAAGTATCCGGATTTAAAGAAAAAGCTTATAATTGGTTGGGGGAGAAAAAAAAAAATGCAGCTGGAGACCTCCCTTAGTATAGCAGCCTGAGGGAGTTCCAGGATACCTTGGAGAAATATTGCCATGTAAACATATACAAATGTTAGGCAATCCAGAGGAAGTTCAACAATGAAAGTGAAAGGCAATGAACCTTTCGGAGAAGAAGTCAAAGAAATGGAAGGATTTTTACCTCAGAGGAGGAATTGTCTTGTGAGAAAGGGACAGTATTTCCTTAGTCAAGTAAGCATTGGTTCCACAAGGCATTGGATCTATGAGAGAAGAGCATAAGGCATCAGCAACTATCCAAAGAAATTGAAGAGTTTTATGAGTTTACAGTAAAGAGCTTCATAAAAGAAAATTTTTAATTTTCTCTCTTACATCATGATATTATTTGTATTATGTCACTTTAGTATATTTTCAGATTTTCGTACTGGCAACTACAGAAAGTTGTGCACACAAGGTATTGCCAGACAAAACCTGCAATAAAAAAGGGCTATCAGGACCTACTACTTAAAATCAGCTTTTAAAACTATTTACTTCTGGCAAGCCAACAGTGGACACATCAGACCTGAAGGACTGCAGCCAAGACAGCTCTTTTCCTGAGGTGACAAGATCAACGCCTGGCTCCAAGCCAGAAGCAATGCAAGGAGGCAGGGAAGAAAGAGAGGTCACACTCAAGCCTTCCTAGACGCTACCTAGGATTGTGCCTGCAAGAATCCCTGCACAGCTCGAGGGGAGTGCACAAGGGAGGGTGAAAAAGAAATGAGTTCAGAACTCCATGTCAGCCTTACCAATCTGTAGTGTTCCTACTTTTTCTGTAGAAAATCTTGGTCTTTTAGCTGGAGGCTCAGACGTGGACTGAAAACAAAACAATGAAAACAAAATGAAAACAATGAGAGTATAACATGAATTCAATGTGAATCCCAGCAAACATAAACTTCCTGAAATTTCGTCAACTCTCTTGGGACTTGGGGACCAGGATTTGCTGGCTCAGGCTGCAGAAGAACACAAATCCTTGCAGGATCTCAGACAAGTACGCTTGAGTTTTTCAACACAGGCTCTCACACGTGCAGCGATTAAAACAATATAAGCTTGTCATTGAGTTATCACTAGGCCAAAGTCTGACAGTTTAGCCCTTGAAAAATCTAGTGTGTAGAAATAAGAGTTAATGACTCTCTCAGGAACGAGAAATTAGAGCATGACAGTTTCTTATTCCTCTTATCCTATAGGGCAATAAGAAAAAGAGCACTACAACTTGAACTAAACGAGGAAGTCAAGCAGGTCACCACTCATTTGGACAGAGGCAAAGGCCTGCAGGAATCCTCTCCTGGAATGGCGGGGAAGGAACCTGTCAGAAGGAGCTTTATCCAGAGGAAGGCTGCAGTTTTTCTTGCACAGTACTGTAGTGCGATGCCTTCACTACAGGCTTGAGGAAGAGAGTAAGAGTTTACAAACGCCACAGCAAAACCATCAACTCGAACGCCTGGAAAGTATCTTGAAGACAACAAAGGCTTTGCTCCTTCCTCAGCCGCAAGTGCTGGAGCAGAGTACGCAGCGCTGAGGAAGGCAAACCCAGCACAGCAGAGCTGCCTGCTCCCAATGGAAAAGAACCACCTGCTGCTACACAGGCTCAGAGCAGGCCCAGCTCCAAGACGCACTGGGGAGAGCCGCTTGCTCTTTCATCTTGCACACATTCTACCTCATTTCCCAGCCCTTGCTAACCTCTTCCCCAGACTCTGTGGTGGGAGCATCATCACTGACAGAAGCTCTCAGGCGTTTTGTTGCCTTGGATGGTAACTTCACCACAGTAGAAACTTCTTCAACTTTCTCGCCACGCTCACAGTCGTCATAATCTAAAAAAGCAAAGACAGGCCATATAATAACATGACAGAAAAGGAGATTAGGATTTCTGTTTGCATTAAAGCCCCTCTTCTTAGTCCCATCTAAAGCAGTGTAACTCACTTCAAGCTACACACCCTTCTGCCAGCAACACCTGGTGGCAATTTTTGGATGAGTTGGCTCACTCTGCAGAGCCAGAGCTCAAAGACTAACCCACCCGTGAATCTGCCAGACACATTTGCAAAAAACTCTGCTTTGGGGAACATTCCCTGTTTCTGGAGAAGCAGCGCAGGGTGCATTTTATCCTCCTCACCTCTCCACGCATGCATGTAGTTTATTACGTGTACCTGTTTATTACGTACACATCAACACACGTGCAGTTTATTACATCTCACTCTTGTCTAGTTGAGAGAAACCGTTTGCTGAGGTCTAGAAACCAAAGCTACCAAAGCTTTTTCTTTTCAGTATTAAAGAAGCAGAGACATACAAGCCCTCAGACAGTATTTCCAAACAGCAACAAGTCAGAGACGTCTCCTAACATGTCTCATGTGTTAGAGATTAAATCATACTAGACAAAAGCATTCGTTTGAAAAGAAGAGAATGACACTTTAGCAGATGAGGGCATAGATGGTACCACACTCTTAGAAGCAGATTTTGCCTGCTCACTAACAAGTGGGAATTGCTCCTCCCAAGAATTGCTCACGTTGCCAAAAAGAGGAGGGACAGGGGAGGAAGATCATAGAATCATAGGGTTGGAAGGGGCCTCTGGAGATCACTCAGTCCCACCCCCTGCCAGAGCAGGGGGCACAGGAACGCCTCCAGGCGGGTTTGAATGTCTCCAGAGACAGAGACTCCACCACCTCCCTGGGCAGCCTGGGCCAGGGCTCTGCCACCCTCAAGGGAAAGAAGTTCCTCCTCAGGTTTAGGTGGAACTTCCTATGCTCAAGTTTGTGCCCGTTCCCTCTTGTCCTGTCCCTGGGCACCACTGAAAAGAGCCTGGCCCCATCCTCCTGACACCCACCCTTTAAGTATTTATAGGCATTGATAAGGTCACCCCACAGACATCTTTTTTCCAGACTAAAGAGACCCAATTCCCTCAGCCTTTCTTCATAAAAGAGGTGTTCCAGTCCCCTCAGCATCTTGGTGCTGCACCCTCTCCAGCAGTTCCTTGTCCTTCTTGAGCTGGGGAGCCCAGAACTGGACACAGCACTCCAGATGCAGCCTCACCAAGGCAGAGTAGAGGGGGAGGATGACCTCCCTCCACCTGCTGGCCATGTTCTTCTTGATGCACCCCAGCATGGCATTGGCCTTCTTGGCCAGAAGGGCACATTGCTGGCTCAAAGATAACAATTTGATGTATTTTTCAATCAGTTTATGCTCTTAAGCCTCAAAAGCACACAAACAGCCCAAGCAGTAACTGGGAAGCTCCACACTTCCCCGTAGAACTAAGCTGTACAATATTTTGCAGCACAAAAGAGCATCATTTCTCCTTCTTTAGCAGTAAAGAGAGAAAAGGGAAAATGTCCATCTCAAATCATGACAATTGTAGGTGGCATCCAAAGGCACCAACATGGCTGCAGACAGCTGCGTAATTTTACCCTGAAACACTTGTGAAGCGGGTATCAGAAAAAGCCTCACCAAAGAGAGCACTTCTCTAGCCCGCTGTTCTCTCCTCTCCTGCATCTCCAGCCTTCATTACTCATCCTTCCTCTATCTTTTCAAAATTACAACATTTTCAGATTCAGACTAAGCTTCTGGTTTTAATTCAGCTTCCTCCCCACCCCCAAACCCACAGAAATACCATTTTGCTCTACCTGTCATCAGGTTAAAGGCACCTTCCTTCATGTCCCAAATTCTACGGGATTTCTCCTAAGACATACGGGTAGTTGCAACTGACAGAGGTACACTGCGAATCCAGAGAGGAGGGAGCACACAGCTTTGATGTAAAATATTCTTTCTGCTGACATGCCTGGGCTTATTGACAGAGAGACCTGGGGTATCACCTGCTGGCATTAAAAGTATTGTGCCCTGCCACAGTCAACACACATAAAACCATCTCTAGGGCTAGGCCCCCAACAAGCCCTCAAGTCACCGGCTACACAGATGGCCACAGGGAAAAAGGCTTGAAAAACCACAGTTTCAGGAACAATGCTGAAGTACAAAAGCCAGAGTTTTCTAAGGTAGATGAAACCTAAGAAAAAACAGGCATATTAAATACTTCTGTGATGTGCAATACCTGTTTTTCTCTCTTTGTCTGGAGTCTCGTCAGGATCGTCTGCAGGGGTACAAATGCTGAGGAGAGAACAAACAGATCAATGTTTGGAAACTTCCTGAAGCTTCTACCAGGCTGACTTCCCTCCACGGGACCCAAATTTCCAAAGTTACTTTTCATATCCCAAAGGTTCCCCCTCTGAGCACCCCTGGGATCATTTCAGGCACACATACCCAACTGCCACCGCTGAGCATCCCCCATCAACCCCCCCCAACCCAGGCAACACACCGCTCACACAGAGCTCATTAGCCCACTACAGCATATTAGACCTCTTTTTTCCTCATTCTTTTAATGTTTTCTAACGTTTTACATTTGTTCCTATCACCAAAACCTTGCTGCAGTTAATACGTCAGGTTTTCCTCTTTCCTCAAGGAAAGCAGCACACCAGCCATTACGAAGCCACCCAAGTTCATAAGGCACTGCGCTGAGTTGCAAAGAAAAGTCGAAGGAGGACAGGAAAGAAAAGGTGGGAAAGCAAATCATGCACATCCCCACTGAAATAACTTACTGCTAAAGCAGTGCTCGCCAACTCGGTCTTGAAATGATTCTGAGCTGCACCCTTTCTTATTACACGTAAGGCCAAATACAATATCAGTTGATAACAACAAAAAAATCCAGTAAAAATTTTGACTTTGGGAATGGAGCATAAAGGTTGTTCCTGGTTGGTTTTTTTCCTCTATTTGCCCCCCAGAATGCCATGGCAGACGGCAGGGATTCTTTGAAGAATTCTTTGGTCTTTCTTACACAAAATAATTTCTTTTAAATTGTTATGCCCCTGAACCCTGCTGGTATCATTGCTTACGGACAACCTCCTGTCTGTGCCAGGAACACAAAATGTAACCGATATCCTTAATAGCACCTTCCATACAATAGCAAGAATATTGGCTATTACTATGCTATTAAAGTCAGGCAAAAAATATCGGGGGGTGGGTGTTAAAAGCAAATACCCTTGATAAAAATGCATTCTTACTCAGCATATTTGACATGTCAGAAGGTAAAACTAAGGAATGCAAAATATTTGTATCCTCCTGCTGAACTTTTAGGAAGAGCTAGCTCTTTCTGAGCTGCTCTTCACTGAAAAATTTCCAGCATCATTCTGCTGCAGGGATAAGCACAATCCAACCTCCTCAAGGCTACTTCCTGAGATAAGCACAGTTTAAATACCTGAATGTGGTTTACAAATGCCGTTTGTGAACACAAGGGCCTCTTTCTCCTCCTTTACCAGAGCAGCCAACACCTGTGACAGGGTTGTTTTCTCCTTTTTTACTTTACCAGCCACTTGGAGGTTTAGAATTAGTCTGATGGTAAGAAAAGATTAATTCTCTCTTGGCAATTCAGAAATAAACGTGGAAATATTTGATGTACTGAAGGGGGCATGGGCACGGAACCTGGATGGGCAAAAGGGAAGGAAAAAATAAATCTATGCTTAGCTATCCCTGTCTCCGATGGGATTACACAACCCTGTGAGGAGGTTAAACTGTGTCATTGCAACTGGGGTTTTGACAAGGGTCTGGGAGAAACAGGTAAGTGTACAGAATGCTGAGTAATATTTGAAATACGCTGGAAAAATGGGCCAGAAAATAAAAGCGACTTGAGACGGCTCTCCACTTAGAGATGCATTCATGTCCTTCTCCACACTCTAGAAGAGACAGCACCTACTTATTCCCAGCATCTTACTTGCCTCCTTAGCAACAACAGGAAAAAAATAAGGTATTAGGGAAACTCAACAACTCTGTATACACCCATAGCTCAGTCCCTCTTCTTTTCAAAAACTCCTCCCCTACCAGTGTTGAGGACAGTTTATTAAGATTTATAATTTGAATTTGTAAAAAATTCAAGTTTTCACAAGTTAACCCCCTCCAAAAAATCACAGACTGTGCTTCAGCAGTGCAGCATGAAAGTAGCTAACGCTTATCTATTCTCCTCACCAGTTTCACCACTCATGCCCGTAATTGTTAATCTTTCTATCATGGAAAAACCTCAAGTGGCAGAAATAACAACCACCCTATGGTTTAGATTGCCTTGAAGAGACTCACACAAGGGAGCTTTGCTATTTTACTGCATATCTCAGAAAGCATTGTTAGAAAACTTATTTTCAGCAGGACAGCTTCTGAAGCCTTCTAACGCAGTTTCACTTGAATTTCATCCTAATTGCTTCACCTGTCACTCCCAGGGATCTCCTAGCAAAACTAGGTCTCCTGGTCAGGCTGTGACACGACAGCCTGCAGCGTCCACAAAAGCACATTCTTCAGTTTGGGATTCTGCTCTGCACAGCAGCTGTGAACAACTACTTGTGCAACAAGTGGCTCTTTCCAGAAAACATTCACTTTTCCTATTCACTGTGGAACATGAGACACTCAGCAGAGCATCCTGGAGCCACCATACTCCCCAAAACTTGGCACGTGTTCCCATATGTTCCCTCTCTTCAGAGAGACACGTGACAGGCACAGAGATGGCTTAGCCATCCTGTCACTGGGAGCTCTGGGACACCAGCAATAGTTAACGCCTGGGAAGGCATCCCCCTCATCCCCTTGTCTTCTGCTCCACATACATGCCACATCCCCATGCCATGCCTTTTCTCCACCCAATATATCCCTATATGTAGATATACTGTTCCCTGCTCCTTCAACGCTCCTACTCCAAGTCTCCACCCCTTTTTTTCTTTTCAAACCCCCACACTGGGCAGAGGGAAAGACAGTCAGGGGGAAGGCCTGCAACCCACAACCATCTCGGCATCACGAGCGAACAACTCTGACCGCGGGCACAGGGTGATCCGATAGCGGCCTGAGCCACGGCCAGGCACACAAGGCACGAGCCAGGCGGGGAGGAGGGGGCCCAGGGTGGGAGAGGGCGGTGCACGGCACCGGGGAGCCCAGGCCCAGCCCCGCCGCCCGGGAGAGGGGCTCTGGGCGGGCAGAGGGGCTGAGCCCAGCCCAGGAGCGCGGCGGGAAGCCCAGGGCCAGGCCCCGCACTGCGCCCCAGCCCGCGGAGCTGCCACGGCTCAGCCCCCTCGGGCCGAGGCGACGGGGCCGAGGCTCCCGCTGCCCCCACGCAGGCCCCGGGGGGTTCCCGCAGGCCCCAGGGCCGCGGCAGGCCGCGGGGGACGCGGTTCGGCGATGGGGTGGGGCTAGGCCCACGGGCGGCCCGTTGGCGGCGGGGCGGCTCGNTTTCCCCGGGAGAGAGCGCCCGGGAGAGCCGGGCCCGGGGGCTGCTGAGCCCTGCCTGGCGGGGAGGGGCCCTACAGAGGCCGGGGGGGAGGCCGGAGGGGCCCCGTGGAGGACCCAGAAGCTGCAGAAGCCGCTCCGCTCCGCTCCGGGAGGGAGGCGGGCTCTTGCGCGCCCGCTGCCGCCCTTTGCTCTCCGGCGGGGAGGGAACGGCATTGCCGGGCTTACCCAGCCCTACGTTTATAGCTCAACCGACGGCTTGTGCCCCTCCGCTGCGGAGCTGCGCTCCGTGCGCCCGCCCGCGCCATGGCTGCGGCGCAACTGGGGACGCGGGTGCCGCTTTCGAGCCTGGTGACGAACCGTGAGGGAGCGGCGGGCAACGGCCCTCTGCAGGGAGCCCGGCTGAAGCGGCCGCTGTGGGGCTGGCGAGCGCTGGGCTGGCTCCTGGTGGGCTTGGCTGGCTCTGAGGGGCAATCCCTTGCACTGCCCCGCTGTTAAGGCGGGGGGTTAATATGGTGCTTCCTAATCGTTTATGAGCTGTTTCCTCTGGGGTGGAAACGTGCATGTATTGCTGCAGCCACGTCCTGGGGAGACTTTTCCACGTGAGAAGTGAAAACGAATTTTTAAGTCTAAGAGGAGCAAACCAGGCTCTTCCTGCCCATTCCAGGGCAGGAATGTCCGTTTGGGGCAGCCCTTGTCACAGGAGGTCCAACTAGCTTTTTACGCATGCACGGAATCTTAAGTGATGGTGGTGTCTGGTTTAATTAAAACGATCTTCCTTATTACTTTAGGAACTTAATTACTGCTTCACTTCTGCTTCAGGGCTCTAGGCAAGGAAGATGCCTGAGCGCTGGAGGCAGGAGTGGCTGTGGCAGAGGCGTTGCAGGCAGGGTGGGCTGTCAAAGCAGCCCGGCAGAGAAGTCCCTGACAGTGACAGCAGGGTCAGTGTGACTGCAGTGTCCTTCCGAATGTTTTGCCCAGGCGGGCGAGGACAGTTAATGTGGAGTTACACAATCTGAGTCCTTTGTACATGGTGTTTGGTGTGAAGACTGTTGTGATCTCTAAACATCAATAACCCAACGCATAAAGAAGTTGCAATTTCACTAAATTAATGCCACCAGACTGAGTCTTTCTTCTTGGAGTTGGGTCTCCTGTTGCACCTTACATTAAATGCTTTTTTTTTCCTCTCTGTCTCACGTATATGGCAAAAAATTCCCATATTTCTAGAAGCAAATATAACAACCACTGGATGTGCAAGAGGCTGTATGTCGTAATTCCTGTCAGGTCTTTACAGCGCAGGTTTACACGAGTTACATTTCTCAGTCCCTGTAATTTATGCATCTAATGAAGGTCATGACTTAATTCCTTACTGTGCCTTTGAGCTTCTTGCTCAGTCCATTCCTGTGTAACGACTCAAAACGGTGCTGTTTGGTGCATGTAAATCCAGAATCCTGTTACCAGACATTGACACCCACATGGATGACTTGAGTCCCATCTCCAATCCGACAGGGAATGCAGATAATTACAGAATCTGAGCTCCTTAATTGTGCGTTACCCAAAGTCTCTGCCTTTCGAGCAGCTTCAGTGTGAAAGCAGCGTCACAGACCTGGATGCTGAAGCAGCATATTTCAAATTGGTGGCGTAACAAACTGAATAATTGAATTTAGGGCTGGAGGAAGGGTTGGTAATTGTAGCTATACCCCTAATTTTAGGTATGTAAACGTAATATACTTAATCTGGCATTTAAATCTCTCTCTCTCAGGTGTGTTCAGGACGATGCTGGCTGGCACAGCGCTAGAGCAGGCTCCAAAGCAGCGCTGCGACTCCCTGCAGGGTGCCTTTGCTGGTGCTTTCGCTCACTCATCTTGGCAGTTCTTTGCCTCAGGTACCGTCCCCCTAAACGTGATTCCGTGTGTCACCACAGCTGCCTTGTGACTGGTGTGTGTGTCACCGGGCAGCCCACTCTGTGCAGTCACTCTCTGTCGAGTGGGATTGCAGGTGGCAGCAGAAGCGGCTGGAAAAAACAGCTTCTATTCCCCACCGGGTAGCTCTGGGGCTGGAACACGCTGGCTCTTTCCCACTGCCCCAGTTCAGCCGGGTTACATGGTATGATGCGGTGCCTGTAGTCCAGGTGCATTTCTCATACTGGTTCCCATCGGTTGCATTTTTAATTCCCTGTAATTTCCATTGCTGCAGCTGGCGTTTATGGCTTCGCTGTGTATTGTCCCTTTGGGTTTCCTGCTCGGGATGGGAACAGCTCTCAGCACCTCTCTGTCCCGTTTATGGTGCACTGTAGACGGTGGGCTGTATTTCCCCCAAGCACCACATCTCCAGCGTGCTGGGCTGGGTAACCTCACACACACGCTAACAGGGCACCTAAAGGCACATGGCAGGAGTGGAGATGACTTTCCTTTGAGGACCTCGCAGCTTGTCCCTGCTTCCCACCCCAAAATGGGCACTCCAGGAGGCAGACTCCATCTCGTGGCCAAGTGTCGCTCTGGGTGGTCTTACTTGGGGTGTAAAAGTGCAGAAGGTGAACTTGGCTCCTGCCTGAGCTGAGAAGGGCACAGCTGAACTCATGCCCATCTTCTCACCTGC